>JADGJK010000380.1:0-17031 GCA_027600645.1 Nowakowskiella sp. JEL0407
TAAAACCCTAAAACCCTAAAACCCTAATACCCTAAAACCCTAAAACCCTAAAACCCTAAAACCCTAAAACCCTAAAATCACACCCACATATATTCTGACTCGGAGGTACTGACGGATGAAACTTGGAATGAGTTTATTGATCAGTTCGATGAAGTGGGGATTTCTGTGTACAGCAAATCGACGAAGGTGGAAGTTCCAATCGCCTCACTCACACCAGAACAGCAACAGACAATCTACTCAAAAAATCATGCAAGGGAGGTATTCGAAATTCTTCGTACCAATTTTTTTACGATTCTCGAAAAGGATCCTGGATTGGCACAGTCGTATAGTAATCATCTACTAAATTGTGGAAAACTTGAAAACTTTGTAATTACATCAGAATGTATGTGTTTTTTGTTTTTATTTTATTCATGAATATTAATTAGCATATTTAAATTATTTTATTACCAAAGCAGCTATTTCATCACCACTGCCTAAGAAGTGGAAAAAATCAACTTGAGCACTGTATGAAATCACAATAAATTTGGATAGCTCCAAACTCAAGGGGCACCACACAAATCAACCAACTAGCACCTCTTTGCAACCACTATCCCAAATTACATTTATCCAACCACAATACTCTGTATTAAATTTGTTTACCCCCACTTTCATTCGACTTATAGCTTTGTATATGTAATGAAACGTTGGGACAATCTTTGAATCCATTGTAGTGGAAGTGGAGGCACAGTCGAATCACAGTGTCAATTATTAAACAAGTCATGACTTGTCAGTTTAAAGAGGAAATGATTTTAAACCTTCAATGCAATATTCTCAAGGTCTCTTATGATGCGTTAATTGTACCTGCGGTTGTCAATGGGCATGTAAACAAAAATGTTGCATTTTAGTTTTATTATAACAATTTCCTCCCTCCTCAATGATGTTAAAAAAGAGCAGAATTTGGATTGACTGGTGGAATACATGGCATGCTGGCAGCCCAGATGGTCTTTTGTATGATGTCAAGGAACTCATTGGAATTCTTGAAATTAAATGTCTAGTTAATTTTCCTCCAAAGTATTTGATGATGTACAAGGGCATATATGTACTGGATCCATCAGATTGTTATTACTATCAAATTCAAGTTCAGATGTAAGTTGCTAGGGTGAAGTGGGGTGAATTTGTTGTGTGGCATGAAATGGGTCAGGCTCGAGTTCATATACTATATGACAAGAGTTTTGTTTTTTCTGTTCTTAACTATGCCTCTTTTTTTTTCAAAAACTTACGTTTTACATAAATTGTTAGAATAGAAATTTCCTCCAATAGAAATTCTCAACCAATGATTTTTCACCCTAATTTTGACACGACTTTTGGAGGCGTTAAGGAATCTCCTAAAAAGGAAAAAAAGAGACAGTATAAAAAGAGACAAAAATCCTTAATAAAGGAACTTTCTGAAGTTGCACAAACCTTGCACTATTCACAAATTTCCATTAAAAATTTTATAGCCCTCTGCTCAGTTTTCCTGATGGCTACAGTGACATGAAGTTACATATTTGCCTGAAGGAAATGGAAGAGTATTGGAGGAGATGTGACAAAGGTTGCAGATGGGAGACCAATGATTTTAGTCTATCTAGAGATTTGATGTAGTATTTTTGTTCTCATTATCTTGTTTTAAATATCAAGTCGCCCAAAACAATGCAAAGATAAGGGTTTTATAAACCATTGCTAATTATCAAATTAGGGTTTAACATCTATATTGTTGATATCTTCTGTTCCATAAATTAGTTTATAAGCAGTCAATCCTCATGCATACTGCTTTTTGGCAGTCATAAACATCTGGATTAAGATCCTCTGTGATAAATGAGAAACTTGCATTGAGAAATTTAAGTTCAAATTGATCAATAAACGGTGAAATTATAAATTGAATGAGTATGTAAATATTAAAAATTGAGTATTAAAGATTTTTTATAGTCTAAAAGTTTCTTAATTTCATGAAATCTATTCGTGGATATGTGTTTTTAATGAAATAGGATAGACAATTCTCGTATTGTGTATGTTTTTCATATCATTTTGTCATATTCAGGAGGGCGGATATGAGTTTTACATTAAACAGGGCTTTGAAGTGGAATAAAACTCAGAACTGTGATTAAAACGAGACTAATTATATTGTACAACACTGTTGTAAGATCATTTCATAGAAAAACTGTAACTATCAAAGACACTGGGAGTAGAACGAGTTTACAAACTTGCAAGCAGATCCACTGCAACAGTTGGTACTGCCAGTGTAGTACGTCCCACCACACTAAAATCATTGAATGAGTACATTTTTCAAAAAGATGGAAAAGAAAAATTAAATGAAATACCTGGTTATAGAGTGGCTGGCAAGCACCTGATGCAGGCGAAGGAGAAGTTTTTGTTGTTGTGGTTATTGTAGTTGGCAACGGGGATTTGGTGGTTGTCGTCATAACTTGTGTAGTGCCGGAAGTAAATTGCCACCAGTTGAAGTTCAACAAAAATCCAGAACCGCTTCCAGTAAATCGTAAGAACAGATCCTGCGTCCCAGTAGCACCACTGATCGGACAAGTGACTGTAGTCCACGTCTGCCATCCGCCAGTTCCAGAGACAATGCAAGTACCAACAAGAGTACCAGTTGCACTTCCAAGTCGGATTTCAATATTTCCTCCGCTATTCGCAGACGCAACACGTGCAGAGAACGACTTGGCTCCATTTCCAAAGGCGACACCCTTGACTTTGATATAATCACCATTGTTGATTGAGGCGACATCCATTCCTCCTTCACTACAAGCTTCGATTTCAATTCCAGACGACCACGCCATAGTCTCAGCTTCTTGTCGGACATAAGGATTCAGTGTACCAATTTGCGGTGGACCAGTGGATGTCATTTTAATTGTCGGAATTGTACCATCCGAATTGTAAACGAATCGTTCGACTGCAACAGAACGAGTGTATCCACTACCACCAGGTAAAGCTCCATTGTGGTAAAAGAAGTACGAGTTTCCACTAAAGTCGATGATTCCTGGATGGTTTGTGAAACTTGCTCCAGCCGATGCCATGATAACTCCTCGATAAGTATATGGACCAGTAATACTGGATGCGGTTGAGTAGCGTATATCCTCAGAGCAGCAGTTGGCCGCATAGATTAGGTAATAGATACCTCCGCGTTTGTAAACCCAGGGACCTTCTTCAAACGTAGTCGGACGCTGCGCATTTCCAGACCGAGTGCCAAAACCAGACGTTGTAAGCTGAATCTTGGTGGGACTGCCGCTGTACGAGATCATATCTTGGTTCAATTTCACATACCAAAGATTAGGATTTCCCCAGAACAAGTACGCTTGACCATCATCGTCAATAAAGACCGTCGGATCTATCTCATTGTTCTGCACAAGAGGTTTTCCGATTGCATCTTTGTACGGACCCAAAATATTGTCACTCACACCGACTCCTATGGCCATTGCACCAGAGTTGTGGCGAACCGGAACGTAGTAGTAGAATTTATTATTGCGAGCAATCACTTGCCCCGCCCATGCGTTCGCATTTGCCCAACTAAACGTTGAAAGACTCATTGGAGAGCCATGATGTTGCCAATTGACCATATCGGCCGTCGAAAAAAGTTGCCAGTTCTTCATCGTATAGGTAGTAGAACCGTCTTCGTCATGACCAGTAAAGAGATATAGACGATTATTGTAGATCATCGGCGCTGGGTCTGCGGTGTAAATGTCTTGAACAATAGGGTTGTCGGCAATTGCGACGGCAATCAGAGAAATGAGCAGCGCCGCTGACCAGAATTGTTTAAGAATCATCGTAAAAATATCGGTTTGCTAATAAAGAAATTAATTATTAAGCTTGTTGAATGGAAGAAATGAAAGTACTTGTGAGCTTTTCACCAAAAATTCTCCCTTTGTGCAACTTCCCTTTGCTGACCACCATGGGTAACGTGAGCATTGCGTGTGAGCATTGTGGAGCGTTGGAGGCGTTGAAGGTTTTTGCAGGGACTGCTTTAATGCTCTTAAATTCGATTTGTTCTGGTGCTGTACAAAATAAAGGTCAAACAAATAATTTTTTCTAAAAATTAAATTTAAAGGAGGACAATACTGTATTCGAACACCTTTGGATCAAGATCGATTTAGTTTCTGAACTGACGCAAACGCAGAATTATGGTTGTTTTTTTTTCTGAAACACAGTTTAGCAATCATTAAACAATGATCTGAAGTACTGTATCTGCGCAAACTCGAAATCATTGACGTCAAAGTAACTGCAGTACCAACCTGCAGTTTGCAAATAATTTCCACCTTGGTGATATGAAAACAAAACTCGTCTCAGAATAGCTAGTAGCAACTGTCCAGAACTCCGATATCAATTTTTCCTTGAAAATTGCAGCTACAAATGACATAAATAAACTAATAATAGTCAAGTTTCATTAATTACCTTTGATTTTCCTTGTAAACTCGAGAATTATGAGCAGTTTGTTGTGAGGTGCGACGCACTCAAGTCAAGTTGCGATAATTACTTTCAAGAATAGTGTCCAAAATGTTATTTTCTAGACTAAAATCGCGGGTATGAAAGTGCATAAAGATAATACAGACACCACATAGATTCTGAAAGACGGGAACAGAAATCTCTTCACGAACAACTCTAAACTTTCGGATTGAGTGAATTTCAAGTTTATTGGGTATAATTAACCGTGAATACGGAAAAATTAAGCTAATCTATACTTATTATGGAAATAACATGGAGAAAAAGAACGGAAGAACGAAGTAGAATGGGCGATGAAAAGGAACCAATTGCCAACCAATCAAAATTTGAATCGCAAAACAAGGATTAAATCGAAAAAATAAAAAAAATGCACTGCAAAAGAATTGGGCGAGCATTGTATCCTTATACCGCTCAAACCGATGAAGAAATATCTATTCTCGAAGATTCGATTGTATTTATTATCGCCGACGACGATGCAGATTGGTGGACGGTCAGAGTAAAAGATAACGACAATCTTATTGAAGGTCTTGTTCCCGCGTCATATTTGGAAGATGCTTATCCCATAACAAATGCAACTGCGCTGTATGCATATGAAGCACGGACGGACGAGGAAATTTCTTTTGAAG
This sequence comes from Nowakowskiella sp. JEL0407, assembly GCA_027600645.1. Classification (NCBI taxonomy): domain Eukaryota; kingdom Fungi; phylum Chytridiomycota; class Chytridiomycetes; order Cladochytriales; family Nowakowskiellaceae; genus Nowakowskiella; species Nowakowskiella sp. JEL0407. Next base: position 5,094 of record JADGJK010000380.1, read on the forward strand.
AGGGGGCACTTTTTCAAATTTTCGATAATTCCGATCCCGAGTGGTGGTTGGCAAAATGTGGAAAGGATATTGGGCTTGTTCCTGCGAATTATGTTGGCGAGGAGGTGAGGAAAATATCTCAGATGTGGAATTTAATTTTGAAAGATTATCAACTTTATAGGCCGATGACCAAAATGAACAGCAAGAACCTGATCAATACTCAGAGAAAGAGGAAAAATCAACATTTGACTATTCTGCGCAGAAGAATGCACTGCTTTCGGTTGTTGGAAACTTGAATGCCAGTTCGCCTAGTGCTTCAAAACCACCCGCTGTCGCTCCTAAATCATCAAAAGTTATATCGATTGAGAATGGCCCCAGTGATATTAAATACTACTCTGTGACGGTAATTTTTGGCCCTAATTGTAAGAAATTGTTTTATTAATTCGGAATAATTTAGAAAATCGACAAGCAGAAAAAGAAGAATAACAAGAAGGGTCTAATTGGAATTGGTGATGATTATACCATTTATTTCGTTGATCCTCTGGACAAGGTTTGCGTACTCTTCTTGATAATTTGCGTCTTGTTGACTTTTGTAACGATTTAGACTGTCATCTCGAAATGGAAGTGCAGCAACCTCACCAATATCACCGATAAGAAAGGGAAAAAAGTTATATTACAATTTGGATCATCTGAATCTCAAGAATTCGAAGGAGACAAAACACAGCTGCAGTCGTTCGCTTCGAAACTTGAGGAAGCCAAAACGAGAGTGCGTAAAAATTTGAGTCTCAGTTTAATATCTTTGAAGATATTTATTTTTTACCGTCATTTAAAATAGAGCAAGATTTCCGCACCGATTCACGTCCAACAAATGGAAGGATTACCCTCACAATTAGCTGCTGTATCTGCATTGCAAAAACAGCAATCTCCTCCTCAATCACCCGTAATTTCTTCTCCTCCCCACCCTATTGCACCTGCAGTTTCGAAACCACCCCCAGTCTCGTCGTCTCCAGCGGCATCAGGTCAAGCACCAAAAGTTGCTACGGCTTTGTACGATTATGAAGCGCAAACTGATGAGGAGCTCACCATTAAAGAGAAGGACAATTTGATTATCTTGGACTCTAGTGATTCGGAATGGTGGAAAGTAAAGCGAGTCGCTAAAAATGGAGGCGAAGGTCTCGTTCCGGCAACTTACGTTGAGCTTAAGCAACGGTTAGTTGAGGATGAGCCAAAGTCATCCAATGCGCGTCCTCCACCAATTTTAGAGCGTCCACCACAGATTTCTGAACGACCTCCACAAATATCCAGCCGTCCATCTCGGGTACTTCTCAAAAATTAAATTTTGAACTAATGTAACACTTTTATTTCAGGAGGATACCAAACCATCCATGCCAGCTAGACCTCAAATACCTGACAGACCGCAGATCTCGGATGCTCCTTCGATGCCTGAACGACCTTCTCTCCCAAGCCGACCGCAATTACCAGAACGAAAATCAGACAAACCACCGTTGCCGAAGAGAACTGTAAGTTTCATTTTTACCTTATCTTTCAATTATTTATTATTATTGCAGGATTCTCCACCTCCTCAAATGTCTCCCAAACCTACCCTTCCTGGTATTTTTATTTTCTGTTTTAGAAAAACAAATATTAATTATAATATAGCCCGAGATTCAGAATCTAATAAAGCCAAGAATCCAATGTCTGACTTCATGAAGCCACTTGGTAAGATGTTTTTCGTACCTCAACGTAATAGTTCTGCTCACATCTTTTCAAGAACCAACTGTAAAAAAATCAGCTTCCGCGAGCTCGGATGGTAAGAAAATTAGGCTGCATTTTTTAACATAAATAATTCTTTTTCGAAGGACCAAACCCTATTAATCTCCGACAGTGGACAGATAGAACCGGTGCTTTCAAAGTTGAGGCCGAGTTGCTAAGTGTATCAGATTCTAAAGTACACTTGTTCAAAACGAACGGGGTCAAAATTGCGGTTCCTCTGGAAAAGTTATGCGCCGCTGATGTTTCGTACATTGAAGCCAAAGGTTACTCAACTTCTACATCATCCATAAGCAATTCAACTGCAACTGTATATAACGGATTTGATTGGTTGAAATGGTTAACGGACGCGGGTATCAAAGAGTCGGATGCGAAATCGTTCGCCAACAAATTCGTCCAAGAGAAATTGGACAGAAGCCATTTGAAGGACTTGGATAGAGATTTGTTAAAAACTGTTGGAGTTGTAAGCGAGGGCGATATTCTGAAAATCAAAAAGGCGGCCGGAGTTGGTGGTGGGGAAGAAATTGATTCTCTCGCCGCTGCTGTTATGAAACGGGAAAAGGAAGCCAAAGAAAGAAATCTCATGCTTCTCGATCAAAGATTAGCAAGTAAACTGGTCCGTATTATCTTTTCTAATTGGGTGGTTCTTTGACTAAGATTTATTTACAGTCTGATTCCTCTCCGAAACTTTCCAAAGCTGAGCAGATGAAAGCTGATGAGGAGTTGGCACGAAAGTTCCAGGAAGAAGAGCTTAAAGCGTCCGGCGCGTCGCCCTCTCAAATATCGGCCTCGTTATCATCAAGCAAGGCTTCGGTTACTCGACGGACTTCGCAGAAAGGGAACCCACTTTCCACAGTGAACGCGCAATCTATCATCCAAGCTAAGGAGCTTCTGACTGCAAGCAACTCAAAACCTTCTTCCAGCACGAAAACACCATCGTCACCTGTGGCTACCAATGATCCATGGACTGCAATGGTTGCCTCTGCATCCCTGAAAACCTCGGCAACGACCAATTCTCTCGCTGCCGCTGCTGCCGTAAAACTCAATTCCACACCTATTACAACCCCGTCACCGTTCGCAAACACTTCTTCTACTGTTACTCCTTCACCTTTCCCAATTGCCAGCTCGACTGTTTCAACTCCGACGGTATTACCAATTAATCCACTCTTAAATCCTGTTCTCCCTACACCGCTAATCGCATCCACAACACCATTGTTGCCAACGGCAAACCCAGTATTAGCAGTGAATCCGTTGTTACCTGCGGCGAATCCACTTCTGGCAGCCAACCCTTTACTACTACAACCAAACCCTATATTACAGAGTATGATCGCACCTCCGATCCCTTCACTTGCATCAAAACCGACAGGATTGCCTGCACCATTAATCCCCACCCCGGCGCTTATTCCCACACCCGCATACAACAATTTTGTCCCAGCACCCCAAACTGGATTGGGAATCACAAATACCGTTAAACCTGCGGTTGGTTTGGGTGGGATAAACGCGAACGCAAGTAGTGGAATCGGATTAAACAATAATATGAATTTGAACGCTGCTGGAAATAATGGACTTGGCGGTATCAGTATGAACAATAACGCCGGACTGAACAACAACCTCGGTAATACTGGATTCGGTGGAATTTCGGGAGTTAATTCGTTTGGTAACGCCCCAATGAATAACAATAATAACGGCATTGGTGGATTTGCGGGCAACACCGGACAGTCGATGGGAATGGGAATGAACAACATGAACTCGGGCAACGCGTCGATACAGAGTGGCGGATATGGAACTACCCCAAAGCCATCTTGGCAAAATGCTTGTAAGTAATTATTCAATCTTATCTGATTTTATGTTGCTAATTTATTAAACAAAATTCAAAAGCTGCATCGAATCCATTCCCGGGACAACAGCAAGGTGGAATGAATTTCAACAACCAGAACTCTTTCAACAATCAAAATTCAAATATGGGTTTCAATCAGAGTAGGCCAAAGCAGTTGTTTGTTCAGAAAAAAATTGGTTCTAAAATTTTTTAAAACAGACGATCCATACGCGGCTCTTAAACAAATTCAGAATACCTCGAGCTTCAACAGTTCTGTTTCAAGTAAAGTTTTCTAATGAAATAAATGTGATTTTTTAATCTTCATCATTAGGCGTACCATCCTCCCTTCCAAAGATGCAACCCATACACCAGAATATGGGAATGTCGAGCTTTAATAACAACATCAATACGATGAATAACGCGGGTATGGGGATGAACAATGGAATGAATAATTCGGGTATGGGAATGAATAATTCCGGTATGGGGATGAACACCGGAATGGGAATGAACAACGCCGGCATGGGTATGAATAACGCGGGAATGGGTATGAACAATGGTGGAATGGGGGTGAATAATGGAATGATAGGACAAATGGGGATGCAGAATATGGGCAACATGGCCAACAACAACAACTTCAACTTAATGCAACAACAGAACCAGCAGCAATTTATGGGTATGCAAAATCAAGGGCAATTTGGCGGATTCAGGTGAAAGCTCGAAACTGTTTTGTTTTGAATTTTTTTTTTCTTCTCTCTTCTCCAATGCTTTAGTTTGAAATTCATGTTTACATAAGTTTTTATATTTTTCTTGTTGTTTGTTAATCGATATGACCTTTCATTCTGTTTTTACAATTTATGAATGTATGCTTGAATAAAGATCTCTTTTATTCTAGTTTTATTTTCTTTAAATGCACATGTCATTGCGATTGAAGAAATGGTTTTCAACGAGATTAAAGCACAAGTGATTTTGAGCAAAAGTTTATTTTTCTTTATTTACGTTTACACTGTTTTGTTTAATCTTCACGATACTCAAAGGCGGCTGGAGGAGGCGCATCGCCTTCGTTTCCTGCACCTGACGTTGGAACTGTAGCCGTATTAGCAGACGATGGAGTGGTGGCTGTCGCAGGAGGTGCTTGAGCAGCTGTAGTAGTAGCTGAGATTTTCATATAAAATAAAAATCATTAGAAACAAAAAAATCATTCAAATTTTAAACACATACATTGAGAACTGAAAGGTATAATCTCAACAGGTTCATCAGGTTTTCGATCAATCATAATGGTAATTCCACCAGTCACGGTTTTACGGACCGGCACAAATCGTGCATCTTCTTTAAACGAAATGTACTGACGTTGAATGGGAACAACTCGCGACAAATTCTCCAATACTTCAAACGACGGTTCCTTCTTTTTCTTTTTGTCGGCAACTACTGGAGTCGCTGGTTCATCCTTTTGAAATAGGTCAGATGACAAAAATTCCAAACGAAGGAGTTTTTTTTCTTCTTACCAAATCCATTGCCTCCACAGTCGGACTCATGACTTCTTCCTTCGTAGGACTTTTACTTCCATCCTCTTTTTTCTCATTCCTCTTCGCTCTCGCTTTCGCCTTCGCAGTGGTACTGAGAACCGCAGTTGCAACTTTCTCCACGGCTTCAACAGTCGGTGGCTTAATCGCTGGCTGATATGCAAACAAAGAAGGTTTGGCATTCGATTGCAAGGTCATTTTGGGCATCTCGAGGTTTTTGTTTAATCCAATTATTGCCGTTGGAGCAAAGGAGAGCGATAGTAAGTGCGCCATGGGGTACCAGTACCAATACTGCGTGAATAGTGCCATACCAACAATCGAGCTCATGTTCAAGTATCCAGAACGAGATTGTAATGAAATGGTTACATTTCGTCCTCCGGCGTCAATTATTCCTTGTCCGAGAATAGCACCAAACTTGGTCATGGAGTCTTCGTGTTTATCACTCACAATCTTTTCGTACATCTTTCTCGTTGCTCCAACCTAAAATTTCCAACAAATCAATAAACGCGCTTTCTTTTACACTGATAAAACCAAAAATACCTCTGGATTCAAAGTTTCGTTCATTTGTACTAACACCATTCCTTTGGCCAACAAAGCGCCCTGTCTCACAAAATCAACCGAATCCTTTAACATTGGTTCCAGCAAATCCAAAGCTTCTTTCATCCCCGTTCCGGCACAACTAATTCCCAAAGCAAGCGAAGCTCCGTATCGAACATGTGGGTTGTAACTTTCACTCAATAACTGCACAATTTTTGGTACTTGAGTGGCATTGCGGCACAACAAGAATCCAATCGCCGTTACAGAGGCCCGTCTTACATCGTCGTTCACATCACTAACAGCAACGTGCAACAATTTCTTCAACACTCTGTTGTTCCCAGTTCCCGCGTATGCCATAGCAATAGTGTAAATTCCTCCGTATCTCAAAATCGGATCTTTATCGCTGCACAACTGGTCAATCAACCCATCCGCACCTTCCTCCTTTCCGTACATAATCATCGCCATACCGACAGCCAATCCACGAATAATCTTTTCGTGTTGTGTATCATGCGCATACAACAACATATCATCCAAAACTTTAGTGTTGTTGGTTCCCAACATAACCAATCCCATTGCTAATCCCGCCGCTTCACCGGCAACCGCACTGTCGCTGTACAGAATGTTTTTCAAATCTTCGTAAACGTCCATGTTATCCGTCGCCATCGCTGCTACTCCAAGACCCAAACAAGCTCCGTGCTGAATAACTTCATTTTGAGTACCCTTCAATGCGTCCAGCAGATATTTCACAACCGGTGCGCCATGGTTTGTATGAATCAATCCAAGAGCAAAGAGTGCACCTCCTTCACTGTATGCGCTGCCGGAGACACCTTCCGCGGGCAAGTAAGGTTTCAAAAGCTTCATTCCTTGTTCGATGTGACCCTTATGAATGACTCCCAGAGCGGCCGTCGCCGTGAATTTGGTCCAGTTAGTAGCGCGCGATAACCATTCCAAGTTTTGTCGTAAAAATTCGTCGCTGGTAGTTCCAGAATGCATGTAAGCGTTCGCAAACGATACGGCGCTGTGGTAAATAGAGTTTCGTGATTCGAGAGCATTCTTGATGTTTTTCAAAATCAGCAAATCCGCGCGATTGTTTTTGAATAAGAACTCAAGGTTTAGTCGAATACTTATTTCGCCTTTCAGAATCTTTTGGATCTTTTGGAAAATTGGTTTCGAGGCGTCATTGGCAGGAAGTAAAGGTTGCGCCGCTTCGTCAGTCACCATCGCGTCCGTTTCCATTGGGACAGCCTCCCTCTCATCTCCAGGCAACTCGCTCTTCAGTTTACTTAAAAACTCTTGGGTCGCGTTTTCCTCCAAATCAAACGCAATCTGATACGCCATGAGTTCCATTTTCTCTTCCTTCATTTCCACTAAAGTTTTCAACACCTGGGAGCATTCCTTCCAGTCATTCAAATCAACCAAACATTGAGCCATGGCGATCCAATCGGGATCTTTCATCTCACGAAACATTTGCACCAGCAAGCGCAATACCTTATTACGAAACTCTACCTGGACGACAACAGTCATTGCGTTGGATAACACGTAGTTTAACAAATCTAATTGTCCGGCGGGACCTTTGAAGTCGGAAGATTTTTTAATTGCATTTTCGATAACATCCAATCGGAAGGACTCGAGAGCGATACCGATCGCTTGCTCGTACTCATTGTCAGCAAAGCATCGGGTGAACATCTTTTCAACAATGATTTCAAGGCGGGAATCAATTTTTTCCGAGGAAGAGGAACGAAGTTCAATGTACTTGTCGATACATTTGGCTATGCAAAAATGGAAAAACAATATATAGATCAGCTACTTTCAAATATATTACGGACGGTTTACGTACCGATTATAGTTTCGACGTATTCAGATTTTCCATTAATGTCAAACAAATCGCCCGCACCCAACGCAAATTGAACCGAGTCATCAAATTCACCGAGGTGATAGTAGATTTTAGAAGCGACAAGAGCCGCCAATTGTCTGCTTTTGAAAGATTCATCTTCATACAATTCCTCGCTGATAAAGAAAATTCAAAGTGGTGAAAAAAACGATTAAATTCGCAGAACGTGCATTGTTTTAAAAGATGCACTTACATTCTTGATACGTAATCGGCAATTTCAGCCCAAAAGACATCCACAATCGAATCAAGTTTTTCGAGGGCATAAATTTTCAAGAGATCTTCAGGCTCGTCCAAGAGGGAGAGCAGACCAGCTAAAAGAACATACGATTGATAATAATTTACAAGAGTTTATAAACGCAAAATACCGGCGGAAGTTAGCGAAACAGAGGAAACCATAAAGAGTTTTTTATTGGAATAATGACGTTTTGACGAGAAGTGTCAGGAATTCGAACTCTTTGGAATTCAATAGCAACACCGTCGTTTTATTTCATTTGCGTTCGACAATATTATCCTTCAAATGCAAGATCTAACACTTGATTATGAGCGGAAAAATGATTTAGAGTCAGTTTTTTCATGTTTTATGATTTATTGTATAAATGTCCCACTTTTAAGGTTTTCTTGCTTACAATACTATAAAAATACGAATATACTTATTGATACACAAGGCAATGTATTGGAAACAAGGAATTTTTTTCCCAATTTCTTTGGACTGACCAGAACACAACAGTCAAATTTAGTCGTTTAGTCATATTTACTGAAGTAAAGCGAAAACTTGATAGCTAAAGTGTGAAATATTGGTTTATTATTCTCCAAAAGTCAGTTAGTGTGCTAAAAATAGTAACTCCAGTGATAATTCTAGAAAAATAGCTGTAGCAGAGCATATTCAGGATATACATCGTTGAATGCATAACCTTAATAGAATACGCAAGCAAGAATTGATATAGCAGGATAGAACAAAGCAAAGATTTCTACTTTGAAAAAAGAAATTGCTTGAAATAAGCCCTGCGTCAAAAATTTTTGAATTTCGAATTCAGAATCATGGGAAGTGGAATTAGCAAAGAATCCGCCATCGTCGCTTCGAGCAATGAAGAAAACATCTCTATCTCTCAGCTCTGCTCGCTTAAGACCATCGGCCTCTGTTCGCAGAGTTTGGTTAAAATTCACGAAACTATTCGTTTGTTGGAAGACTGCGAAACTATGCAACTGTATTTATTTCCTTTAAAATAAGTTTCTATGATTAGCTTCTAAAAACCTCTTATATTTAGCTGTTGCAATAATCTTACTTCGATTCCCTTGGAGCTTGGTTTTCTCACTTCCCTCACTATTCTCTCACTTGCGCGCAACGACCTCACCTCAATCCCTTCGACATTCTCTCTCCTCGTGAATCTAAAAGACCTCAATCTCGCCGAAAACCAACTGACTCATCTACCCCCGACTCTCTCCACTCTCACTAAATTGGAGTTTCTTTATTTAGAACATAACAAACTCACCACCATCCCCAAAGAAATCGCCGTGCCATCGCTATCTGTTATCAACTTATCTAATAATTTATTGACTTTCATCCCGTCATCATTCACTAAACTAAAAAATCTCCGCAAAATTCTTCTCGACGAAAATCCTCTCCTATCAACCACATCTCCAGATTCTCTCGAAATCGATATACAATCTTCCGCGCCATCTCTCAAAGAGCTTTGCGCGCGATATATTCTTCGCCATCAAATTCCAATCTTGAGGATCACCTCTGCTGATATCCTCCACTACCTAGCAGAATTCCGTCAATGCTGTTTCTGTCAGGGTCCGTATTATACTCCCGTTCGTCGTCGCAGAGTCTGGGAACGTGAATTTGGTGGAACTGTTTCAAGCGCGGTTATAGAATACGAGTTATGTTGTGCTCACTGGAACACTGACGAAGAACGAATCAACGCATTGTTTTGCGGGTTACCCGATACAGCGCCTTCCGCAATACCGTTAAATTCGAGTACGCTGTCGTTGAATTCATTTTCAGTTACAACTACACCGCCGGCGATGTCTCGTTCGGCGTCCGTTAGTTCTACGCAAAAGTTGACGAGAACTGGGTCGTTCTTGTTTAAAAAAGAGAAAAAGGAGTCGTTTATTGATAGCGAGTATGCTCATCCGAGCGCGTTGATTCGGAGTAACAGTGCCGATGTATTGACTGAGCTTGGTCATGTTCCGCAGACTGAAAAGGGAGCGAAGAAACTGGTGAAGAAATTGTCCAAGATTCGGTTATCTCGAAGTATGAGTTATTATGGTTGATTTGGATACGTGTAACTGTGTAAAGAGTTGAAGAGGGAACTTTCTTTTTTTTTTGAAAATTTTATTTTTATTTTATTTAAATGTTTATTGTTATAAGTTTTATTCCGAAACACGAAATAGATTCTGTTCATTAACCAATATCCCGTGTAATGAAACTCGAAAGACCGCGTACATTTTTATTTATTCCCAAAAGCTTTGCTACTGTGCATAGAATAAGAACAATCCGGAATACACCTCACATTTACGAGTGGGAGAAAAGATCCATCAACCAGAGGGAAATTAACTCCAACAATGATCATGGTACCAGAAATTAGTATTCAGCAAAACTGTGATAATATATTATTTGTAAAAAATACCCATGAGGCGAAAACCAACCTTTTTTTTTCTCGGTTTTATTGTTTATAATGCAAGTTCGTACACAAGAAAATAATTACCATTGGCATAATAAAGGGGGGAGGGGGGAAAGATTGACAAAAGCAAAACAATAGAAAAAATTCAAACTTTGAAAAACTGTTTTTTTAAATCATAGACAAAAAATTTATCCAACCCACTTTTATATAGATTTTGTTTGTGTTGCTGGGAGGGATAGAAGACAAAAAAAAATATTGAAATATAGAAACCGAAAGTAAAACTATCCGATCATAGATAAGTTCTTTACAAACATTGGGAGTAGTAATCGTTTGATCGTTGGCATGAAGAACCAGATTGGCAACATTTCGGGCCGTTCCATCCGTTTCCTCCACATTGTCCGTATTTTGCAGAGCAGTTTCCGTTGTTTCCGTTGTTACCATTGTTACCGTTGTTGTTTGGTTTACATTGTGAGTAGTAGTTGTCTTGTCTGACACAAGTGTTTCCTGACGCACAGCAAGTCGGACCGCTCCATCCTTGTCCACCACATTGTCCCCAAGCAGCAGAACAGTTTCCGTTACCGTTGTTACCGTTGTTGCCGTTGTTACCGTCTGGTTTACATTGAGAGTAGTAGTTGTCTTGTCTGACACAAGTGTTTCCAGAAGCACAGCAAGTTGGTCCGTTGAATCCTTGACCACCACATTGTCCGTAAGCGGCAGCACAGTTGTTTGAAATCGGAGATGGAGATGGGGATGGCGATGGGGATGGGGAAGGAGATGGCGAGGTTTCGATTGGCAAACAGATGGAGAAGGTAGAGTCTTGGACTTGGCAAGTAGCTCCTGATACACATTGAGTTGCACCAGTGTATCCAATACCACCACCTACATAATAATAATTAGATTCAAATTATTTCGCAAATTGCCTAAAATTTACATTGGTATCCGATTGGGACAAGGGAAGGCGACGGGGAGGCGTCGTTTGGCAAACAAATCGAGAACGTAGAGTCCTGGACTTGACAAGTAGCTCCGGAGACACATTGAGTTGCACCGGTGTATCCAATACCACCACCTATTTAAATCACATTGATAAGAATTCACTCTGAAAGCTCAAGGTAAGAAAATTACATTGGTATCCGATTGGAACAAGAGATGGCGATGGAGAGGCATCGTTTGGCAAACAGATTGAGAAAGTAGAGTCCTGGACTTGGCAAGTAGCTCCTGATACACATTGGGTTGCACCTGTGTATCCAATACCACCACCTGCGGAAAGATAATTAGATTCAAATTATTTCGCAAATTGCCTAAAATTTACATTGGTATCCGATTGGGACAAGGGAAGGCGATGGAGAGGCTTCGTTTGGCAAACAGATCGAGAACGTAGAGTCCTGGACTTGACAAGTAGCTCCAGACACACATTGGGTTGCACCAGTGTATCCAATTCCACCACCTGTTCAAATAACCTGATAAATAACTTCCTTATAGTTTTTTGTTTAGTATTTACATTGGTATCCGATAGGAACAAGAGTTGGCGATGGAGAGGTAGTAGCTGGCAAACAGATCGAGAACGTTGAATCTTGAACCTGGCAAGTTGATCCCGCTTCACATTTGGTTGGACCGTTGTATCCAATACCACCACCTACATTCAGAAATGATATTAGCAAAACCAAACCTCTTTTCTTATCAAAGAAAACGTACATTGGTAACCGAGTTTAGCAGTAGCTTCAGGAGATGGGGATGGAGAGGCAGTAGCTGGCAAACAGATGGAGAACGTCGAGTCTTGGACTTGGCAAGTAGTTCCGGCTTC
>JADGJK010000381.1:0-16933 GCA_027600645.1 Nowakowskiella sp. JEL0407
TGGTATCGGTTTGTTGTTTTTTTGTTTTTTTTTTTGTCCTTTCTTTTTTTTTTGTTTCGTGAATTTCTTTCAAGTTTTTTTTGTTTGTTTTATGTTTTTTATGGTTTATTTTGTCTACCCAAAAACCAAAATAAAATAGTTGCTTTATTATGCTTACTAAAATCAATTTGTCATCGCTTCCAAAATTCTTTCTAATTTCTTGTGTAAATGCAATTATATTAAACTTTTCTTTATATAAAATAATTAATGTATCATTAACCAATTAATTAAAAAACATTATTAGCAAAAAAAAAGCATCATAAAAAAATGTGAATCTTGTTTTTAATCTTCTAATCCATTCACTTTCACAGGTTTCTTTTTGCTAGCTACAAACTGTCCTAATTTGCCCCACCGAAACACTCGTTTCATTGGAAACAATTCATCCGCAACTCTCTGATCACCAATCAAATCAGTCCTACAAAGAAACCAACCCCCAATTAGCATCATTAAAACACCACCAAAACCCATTTCACATACCTAATAAAATACAAATTCACATGCGTATTCTCCATATACACCAAAGTATACCCATGATCCCTCCCCAACTTCCACAACGCCCGTGCATTCGCGCCCTGATACACACTCCCATCCCACACACACCTCTCACAATCTTTCGTCGCCACCATCTCCGAATCAAAACTCGTGGACCAGTCCGCGTTGTATTCTAAGACAATCACCCGCGGTCGGTAAATTTTGTGGTTGATGGCTTTCCAAACCCAGTATGTGTTGTAGTCGATGTCTAGTGAGAGTAAGTCGAATTCTTGTGGGACTTGATACTAACAAGAAAACAAACACCACAAATAAATAAATTAAATAAAACAAAAAATATCTCAACACGACTCAAAATTACCTTTTTAAATAACCCCATGATATTACTCTTGGTAATCAACTCTGTTCTTAAATTTATCGTTGTATCCGCGTACCCGCCGTCCATTAATAGTCCCATCCATCCCCGTTTTTCACGTAAATATCGCGTGTTGGTTTGTAACCCGTTTTCGGTGCCGAATTCTACGTAGTATTTATTTGTTGTTCCAATGTTTTGGTCTACAAAAGGGGGAAAAAAAAAAGAAATTGAGAGAGAAGTTTAAAAGTTTGGGAAGGGAGTACATATGACTTGGAGAAGAGAGTCAGTATAAGTTTGTGAAAATTCGTGGTAACTATCGTATATTCCTAAATCGTAAACCCATTCCCATTTTTTATACTTTCTTTAAAAAAAAGGAGAAAAAAAACCAATTAGAAAAAACTATAGCACATAATAAAAAATCCTCTTCTTTCTATATTTACAAAAACTTTCTCTCCAACAATAAAATTTTATTCCCTAAATTCTCAACAACTCTAACCAACACCGGTAAATCCAACCCCTCGACATCAATTTTATAATTTTCCGGTAATTTCGCCAATTTCGTTTCATTCACAATATTCCCACCATTCTCTATGGGATGATTTTTTAAATGTGCAGCTAAATTCTTCTCATACGTTGAAAAATCATTTGGTTCTAACGGATTGAGAATACTTGTTGTGATGTTTTTGGGCAGGGTGGGGAGGGTGATGTGTTTGTGGGGTTTGAAGATTGCGAGGAGGGAGAGGATTGTTGCGGTTGTTACTAGGAGTTTCAGCGGGATGTTGTTGCGTCCGACCATGAATTCGTTGTGGTGATACAATTTTGGCGGATCTGAGAATTTTTGCTTGGAGATTTATTCGGGCGGTTTCGAGCGGTTTGGTTTAATACGTAAAATATCTGTGGGGAGTCAACGTGGTTGGTGGCCATGGTTTGCCGATGGTCTGATTTACCCATCCTGTCATGAGTTTTGCGTTATCACGATAGCATCTGTTTAATATTAACTTGGAGGATCCGCGTTTATCACAAGAGACCTTTTCAGCACCTTTTGATTGGATAATATAATGTTTCCAAAAATCATCCCTTGGAAAAAATAACACACAAAAAAACTCGTCATAATTCAAACGCGTTTTTTCTTAGATTTTTGTTTGTTGTTTTTTTTACTTATAATATCTTCTATTTTATATAAGAAAGGAAAATGATTCTTAAATATTTTTTATTGTTTATTTTCATTTGGTGTGTTTGGGCTAGAGAGAAAAACAAGGATCTGGCGATAATCAAAATAGGTTAGTTTTTTTTTCTTTTCTCATACTGTTTTTAAGAGATCCAATTCTTTACCAAAACTCAACTAACTTCACCTTTTTCCTTCTAAGGAATTATGCTTTCAAATGATATCGAAAGCGAACCTGGCCAAACTGTCCTATCTGGTGCCCAACTCTTTGGTGCTCAAATGGCCGTGGATGAGATAAATAAGGATCGCACGACGTTACCTGACGCAACTCTAAAGTTGATTGAATACTATCATGAGGATCAAGAGTCTGCTGTAAATCTCTTTAAATCCACCATAATATTGACTTTTTCACTGTTATTGATTTTGTTTGTTTGAATGCAGATTAAAGCCGTACATAAAGCGATTGAAGACGATGTTCATCTTGTTATTGGGAACGCATTGAATTCTATGACGAAGGAAACTGCACGTATCACATCTGCCAGCAAGGTAAACCGTCGTATTGTTTTTAATTTGATTTAAATGTTTTGCTTACGGTTTACATTACTATAAAAAAAAAAATGAAATAGCTCCCTCATGTGTCGATATTATCTGATTCACATATACTTGATGACCGCAGTGCGTATGGTTATTTTTGGAGGTTTGTAAATATTTGAACATTTTATCATTGTGCGTCTTGGTTTAATAATCCTTATTTTTAAAATGATAGAATCTTGGGAGACGGACCACTTTTCGGAATGAGTAAACTAATGGAAAAATTCGGATGGAAACGGGTCGTTATCATCTATGAAAACAATGAATATCAATCATCTAGTAAGTTATAACCCACCACCCCGAAAAAAATAATGTTTCTAAATCATTGATTTGTGAAATCCAGTGATGGCTCGACTATCGAAAATTCTAATGGCCCAAGGAATAAAAATCACAACCACAAAGTCTTTCACAATCACACCTACATACCAATCCGTAAGATCCGATTTACGAGACACGATGTTAGCGATAAAGAATTCCAAAACCAAAGTGGTGATTTCGTTATGTACGAGTTATTTGGGATACTTTGTGTTGAATGAAGCGGCACGATACGGGATTCTGGGCAAAGATTATTTCTGGATGTTGGGTGAACCGATTGATTTTTCGCCAGAGCTGTTTGAGCTGAAGAGTTTTAAGAAGAAATTTAAGGATTATCAGCCTGTTGCTGATTTTCCGGCTGTACTTAAAGGTTCGTTGAGTGATTGTTTCTGTTTTAAAGCGTTGATTTAACTTTTGCCTATCGTCTTGATTCTTGTGTGCCGAAACAGGTGTGACGTATCTCCAACAAGAATCTGGGTTCATTAATAATAATGACCAAACAAAAAATTTTTTGGAGGACTTGAGGATTGCTTCTGATGAAGTTGGAGACCGGTATAATGATTTCTAATATTTCTTTGTTTTACCAAAAAGTTATATTCTTTACTTTACTGGAAAAAAACAGATTTCTCGGAACACCATTATGGGAGGATGTCGACGACCAAAAGAATTTCCCATCTCAGCAACTATTGGATGCATACGACGTTGTTTGGGCTTTTGCCAAAACAGTTGACCAAGTACGAGAAAAATTTTCTTTCTCATCGGATTCTAATTTTATCGATAAACCAAAAAACGTTTCTTTTTTATTGTAAAAGGTTATTGATACACCAAAACTCACCGCAATCGATTTCGTGAATAAAAATCTAATCGGATCGTTTTCTTTAAACACAACGGCATGGAATAGCGTAAATTTTGAGGGAATTACTGGGAAACTTGAAATTAATAAAGAGGCCGGAACGAAGAAATCGTATAATCAAAATGAGTTTTTCTTTTTTTTTTATATAATGTGATTTAAATTGGTTATTTTTTACAGTGGGTCTTGGGTTTATCAATATAGTGGTAAATCATGGAGCAGACCACTCTCCGATAAAAATTGGGTTTGGAGGAATTCGGCGCCAGGAAAAGTTACGCAAGCGGGAGAAGTTTTATTAAACTTGAACGAGGAGCTGGATTTACTATTTGATGGCCAATACATTGAATCATTCTTATGGTAAAACAACTAGCATCAATGAATAATATATCATTATTAACCTTGCTTTTTTATTAAGGCCGTCAGGAATAAAGAACGCGACCGATACAAAACTTTTAACGAGTATCCCCAAATACGAGATCATGACTTTGTCGAACACTGGCGTTGGTATACTGATGCAAACGATCTTTGGGTTTGCGATTGTCTTTTATATCGTGGGTATTGTTCAGAGTTTCAAACGATTGAGAATTGGTCAAAGCGACGGAATCTACGGCATTGTCGTTTATGTGAGTTACATTTTGACTTTAAAAAATCTTTTTCTAAATATTTTGTTCATGCATTGCTAGGTTGGATTAAGTATGATGTTTTCTGAGATATATTTGGAAACCCGAAAATTGACTTCGAGAAGTTGTATTATGTTGGAAACAACTCAAGGACTTGGGTTCGCCTTGGCTATGGTAAAACGGAAAATAACTTTACGTGATTATGCTAATATTTGGATCAAACTTGTTTTTAAGAGTGGAATACTATCCAAATTATTCAATTTGCAACCCCTTACGGTAAATATGTGTGAATTTTTTTTAAAGAATGGGATTAATAATTAATTTAGTTGGACGCAATAAAACCAAACATTTCAAAAACAACCTCAATAATCACATCAACGATATTGCTTATAGAACTGGTACAAAGAATAATGTACTATTTATTCTGAATTGAGTTTACCTCGCTTTCTTTTGTAGATTCTGTTAAGAATATGGTCGAAATCATCGAAATTCGTACCTTCATTTTTTGTGGACGAAGAATCGAAGAAGTATTCGTACTTTTGCACAAATCCAAATAACCCGGAAAATGCTGAGTTCTGGCAGTTGGTTGTATTCTTATTCAACGCCTCAATAATGATAGCAGGATCAGTTTTGGCTTTTTATCAATCCCAACGTCGGTTTGGTTTGGGTAAAGATACATACAAGTGAAAATATGCACCTGTTAATCCATTTTTTTGAATAGGGTTATTATCTATCCTGATTCTGTTAACAATCTCCCGAACAACCTTTACGCCGTTCCAAATTCATTCGAAGTTTCTATTTTCAAAGGTCATATTGTTGGGATACGGAGCTCTCTGCGTTTGGTTCATAAATGGGAATACATGCTTGGGTGAATTCAGTAATCTACCTCGATTCCTGAGTGGTGGCAACACCGTCGATGTCAGTAAAGGTTATTCGAAAGGATTTGGAAGAAACTATGAAAGTAATCGATTTTTATCGACAAAATTCAAATTCTTCGGTTTAGGGACTGGATATGAGAAGGTATGTAATTTAATGGCTGTTTTTTTTCCTTAAAAAAATAAATAAAATCCAAAATTTTTAATCAGGAACAGAATAAATCGGATAGCGTAGTTGGACTTTCCCAACATTGATGAAAAACGGACAAAATGATGACACGGACATATACTTAGACCACACATATTAAACCCACATACGTACACATATGTTTTAATTTTATTTGTAGACAGTTTATTTTTGAATATAAAGTATGTTCACAGCGTGTATTGTGTGCAACGAGTGGCAATGCGAATGAAAATAACAAACATTGCTGTCCCCTTTGCCGTCCTGTTCGCCGTCGCTGTTCTCGGGGACAAGGCATCTTAAATTCTTTTTCCCGTGCTTTCTGTCTTCTAATCACATTCCTGTTTATAGTTTCACGATGCCGTCGCTTCTCTCGAACATTCCGCCTTCAAACTCGACCATAAAGTTTCTCATATAACGTTCTCCAAGCATGAAAGGTTTCTTTATTTTGCGCTTACAATGTTTCCAATACTTAATCCTTTATAAAGGAAGGTACATTTGTTCACACTAGGAAATACTGCAACTCCCCCTGTCCTGGTCGTTTCTCTGTTATCCGGAAAAGACTTACTCTCCCTGAAAACCTCACTCGAACTTATAAAGTTAACTCCGGCGGATTATCATCTTCTCCTCGTTCCAATCCTAAATCCCGACGGTTTCGTTGCAAATTCAGCCAAAAACACAAACCCACAGCAAAACCAAGAGAATTGCCCGAATCGAGAAACAGATTTGGGCGTATACTTACCCACGAATTTCCCTTACAATTTCCAGTCCACAAACTCCGCTCCATGTTCCGAAACGTATCCGGGAAAGTCTCCACTTTCTGAAACAGAATCGAACGCCCTAAACAATCTGATCCTACAAAAGAAACCAAAGATGATCGTATACTTGCATGATTCGAAGAAAGATTATTCCGGTGTGATTTTACCGTTTAAATTCAGTTCGTCGCCGGATAAAATCTTATCGTCGGCGGATTTTAAAGTGTACCGTAACTTAACGGATACGTTGAACAAAGCTTATAACTCGAAAATTAATGATGGCGTCGGCGTGCAGGATGAAGAGTACGTGCTGTCATCGTGGAAGAGCTACGACAACACGTTAGAGTCCGGTTACATTGGAGATTGGACGTTTGAGAAACTCGAGATTTGGAGTGTGGAAGTTCACCTCAACACCAAGAACTCTGCGCAGTCTGAATCCGATTTAGAAGCAATAGCCAAGTTGCATGCCGCGCCTTTGACAAAGCTGTTTGAGTTGGCCCCGCATTTGCCCGCGAAAACTACAAAGCATAACCCCACAAAGCCGATTCATATCATTACAAAGACGCCCATATACCTCGGTTTCGTTTTAATGATTTCGTTGTTTGTGTTTTACTTGGTTGCAAAGTATTATTTGAAGTATGATAAGATATGGTTTAGAGTTTCGAAGTTTATCGAGAGTGTGCAGGATTTAAGGTGGAGGGGATCGTATGGTCGAGTTAATACTTCCGAGGGTATGGAATTGGGGAGGAAGATTGAGAGAACCGACTTGTTCGGTGTTGATGATGATGAGGATGAAGAAGACGAAGAAAATCAGCCGGAGAGAAATGTTTTCTAAAGCAACTCACTTGTTTTCCTTTAATGCTTTTTTTTTCTGATTTGACAGAGAACAGTTTACCATTAAGCGAATTTTTAAATATATTTTATTAATATCTGATTTTAAAAATAATCGAATTCAAGTCGGCGGTGATTGCCTGTTCGTCAAAAGACGCGTTAAACAATAAAAGGATGAAATTTTCACAGAAACATATCACACCCTTATCCATAATTCAAAATGGTCTCATAGTTATCATATCTTGGTATTCATTCAGCTTCATATCCTCCCTATTCAGCCGCATCGAACCAACCGACACGACATCTTTATTAATCGAACAAGACGAAAGTGCTTATATGAGCGTGGCTCAAAACGTTTCATTCATGGACCAAAATGAAAACAGTTTCTCTTCGCAAGAACGGCAATATGCACCTCTGACAGCAGGACCATGCCTCCCATCAAACGACGAATACCCACATCATAGGGTAAATCCACGCTCATGGTCCAATGCCAACATCGACGCAAAACGACGAGAATGGCAGACATGGTTAACAGAAGAAGCACCAAAGAATCACTGGTCATTCGAATACGCATCCCACATAATGAGCTTGAAAGGACTGCCAAGAATGTCGGGAAACCGCGGAATCGCAATAACAATCGGCAACCCAACGCAGTTAAATTTTCTCAAAGCAAGTATAACCATGCTTCGAAAATACGGATGTAATTTACCTGTCGAAGTATGGAGTTTTGATCACGAATTGAAATCTGTTCATCGGCTGCAAGTCATGCGACTTTCTCAACCAAATGCTCCGGTAACGTTACGGGTTGCTGATGATTCGTTTAATTTTTTACCATTATCTCGCGGATCTGGAGGAGGGTTTCATGCCAAAGTAATTGATTACCTGTTTTGAAACATATGTGGTTGGATTTTTGTTAACACAGTTTATTATAGGTTTCGGCAGTGATAAATTCCGGATTTGAAGATTTAATTTTCATGGACAACGATGTATTCGCACTGCAAAATCCCGAATATTTGTTCGATACTCCGCAATACAAAGAAAATGGGGCACTATTTTGGCCCGACTATTGGAAAACTCCTGCCTTTTCCCCCGTCTGGCGATGGATGTAAGATTTATCAACTTCTTTGATTCCGTTATTTTAGTTACTTATTGAGTATTATCTATGTAACAAAGGGGACATCCGTGTGTCGATGAATGGGAACAAGAAAGCGGAATTATTGTGATTAACAAGCGAAAGTCATGGAGAGCAATTTTATTATTATGGTTCATAAATAGAAATGACCATATGCGAAATTGGCATGCCCGGTTTATGTTGGGTGATAAGGTAATTGTCTTTGCGAAATAACATTCGAGAGATTTAAAACAATCAAATGCATTTCGTATTCTTTTTGCACTTGAAGGATCTATTCCGATTTTCTTGGAGAGCTGCCGGTTTACCGACTTACTTTATTCATCATTGGGTCACTCCGGGCGGATTCATGGTCCCCCAAAAAACAGACGGAACCGGCGAAATAAAATTCTGCGGAATATCAATGTTACAGCACGATCCAAACGGGAAAATACTGTTTGCCCACACGAACCTCATCAAACGAATGAACAAACGGAAATTTAACGCAACCTATACACCATTCCAGTTCATGAAGAAGTATGTTCCTCTGAATATATACGTCCCACCTGGAGCCGTGAAATATGCTTGGGCTGAGACGAGAGGTGCTAAAGCTCGTTTTTCTTATATCGGCGGGTATCGGTGTTTAGTTATTGAAGAAGGTAAACGTGAAGGAGTTGAAAGGAAGGCGCAATATATCCCGTTTAAGCAAGTCAGTCCTGTTTTCCAAGAGGATATTTATAACGAATTACTAGCAGAATGGGTAATATTGACCACGTAGTTTAATTTTTTAGCTTATCCTTTTTCCTTTCATTCTTTTTCCCTCAGATCGTTAAAGACATTGCAGAACACCAAACCGAGCAAAAGAAAGCCCACGAGCGCCAAGAAGAATTAGAACGTCGACGTCGCCGAAAAATGGAGCAATACAACGAACAACTCCGTAAAGTTGCAGAAGAGGCGAGGAGAAAGTACGAACTTGAGCAGTCTATACCAAAGGAGCAAATTGATGATAGCGATGATGCAAATGATTTGCCACAGAAAGATAATTCGGAAGGTAATGGAAACAAGGAGAAACTTTCAGACAACAAGAATAATAATGCAGACGAAATCGCCAACGGCAAAAATAAGGACGAAAATAACAACTCTCACGAAGGTGAAAAAAATCAAATAATTAACGCAGGCGAAAATAGGATAAACGAACAGAAAAATGAAGGTCAGCAGAATCAATTGAGGTTAAATGAAGACAACTCCGCCGATAATAGCGAAGCGAATCGCAATGAAAATCAGGAAGACGAAAATAGGAATCAAGAAAATGAAGGCGATGATGTCCAACACGATAATGAAGGTGATGATAAGGTCGAACCTGATAGTGAAAATCCTGGAGGAGATGGAAATAATATTGCTGATGAGGACCGATAAGTTTAAGACACATATTTTGTTATAATAAAAAATTTTTAAATTTAAATATAGTTTGGATTACCGAAAAAATTACAGTTATATGTACTTCATTCCTTATTCAAAAGAAAACAAAAAAAAAACATGAATGAAGTGACGAAGAAGATATTTTCTTTGAAAGAGAATAGGAATAAATTACAATCAAACAGGGGATTCACTAAATTTTACGACCCTGTCCAAAATACTTGAATTCCCTTATAGCATTTGGAACCCATTGTCTTAATCCCGGAATATCAATCAAAACGAGGTACTTGTACAGAATCTGCATCATTCCCCATCTCTCTGCGTTTCTGGCAATATATTCCAAGTTCGGTATACACACACTTGTCGACGCATCGTTTTTGTATCCAGACAACGGTGGTTTGACTCCGAACGCTTCTAGAATGAGATGGAAATCGGAGCTAAACTTGGTTCCACCTCCGCATTTGATATCTTTGCCGTTGAACGAACCGAATACCGAACAGATGTTTGGAGTTTTCTCGTCAGCGGCAGGAAGGATCCAGGTTCCAATAGGATCGTAATCGTACGGTCCACCGATTCCTCCGGTAAGTTGGTATAATAACATTTCAAGATTCACACACATTGCGTTGTTTGATTGACAATCATCATTCTGTTCGAGAAAAAAAAATCTTTAGAAGATTGATTTCACAAAATTTTTTGTTTATCACCGATTGACAGAAGTTGCTTTCGCCAACAATCATTCCACAATCGGACCCAGCACATTGAATCTTTACGCACGGAATCGGAGAAACATTGGAGTTTTTGTAATCGTTAGGACAGTATGAAACAGAGACAACGAGACTAGTATCCAATCCTAGCAATTCTGCCAAACTTGCGAATTGCAAATCACATCGACCGGTTCTCAACCAAGTTGCGAATGAACACGTTTTTGGCATTGATACCTTGACATAACCTCCTCCAACTATCAAAAAAAAAAAAAGAGAAGAATGTTAAGATTTATTTATGAAAGATTTTGGTAATTTTTTTCAACTTACACCACGAGCGGAAATCAAAACCTTCTGGTCCAACATCGAACCGACTGGTTGCAGCGTCAATGTCAAATAAGTTAAGCCAAAACGCTGGAGACCATAAACCGAATCTCACAAGGAATTGTTGCGGGGTGAGTTTCGTTTTCAGCGCGCAATTCTAGAAAAAACCAATCAAGAGAAATGTACAATGAAAGAAATTTGATAAAACTCACAGCGATATTGTACAAGTATGTAACCAAAGTATTTAACAATCTGTTGGTTTGCGGACTCAGCTTAAATCCTAACATATCGTCGTTTATCACGAGTTTGGAGTCGCACGTCCATTCCAGCCATGTGGGAAGGTTCTCTGTAAGAAAGAAAACGATATAAGTAAAAGTAAAGAAAGTGAAAGTATCTTTCTACCTCTGAAAGGAGCGTCAGTTCTGTTGTCATGTTTGGGAAGTACAGTCGAACCAATAAGATTTCTCAAAGTCAATTCTGCTACTTGACTCCCATAGTTGAAACAAGTTTTTGAAACTTCTTTCGACATTTCAAGCGAAATTGCTTCCATAGACGCAGATGAAACCCGTCCAGAAAATAATTCACCAACCCCGCAGAATCCCATAACATTAACTCTTTGGGTATCAAAGTAACTTCTTAAGTGAGTCATCGCCGCAGAGATCAAATTGTTTCCTGGTTGATTGTAGCAAGTCGAAGCCTGTGGTCCGAAAATTGGCATGACGTAGTATTGCAGAATAGATGATTGAGTACTTTCATCCGGAATTAGCATCATACAAGATTGACCTCCATTGCATTGGTCGTTTCTGCTACAAGGAACGGCAAAAGTTTTGCAACCCGGACCGGAACAACTTAGTTCGAAACCTGGGATACCAACTTTAGATTTCGGACATTTCCAAAAGTTGAAGTTTATGTTGACTCCAATTTCTTGGGCAGGGAATGCGAAATCGCACTTTCCGTCCGTGATCCATCTGTTGATGTTGCAGCTTCGCTTGAAGTTTGGATCTGTAAAGTGTTGTTTTTTAAGTAATTCCAGATGAGTGCTTTCATTTTCGCATACCTGTAAATTTAACATTGAATAAATCTGAAAGTTGCGTGAGTGACGTTGGGAAACTTGGATCCAAGAATTAATAATAGAATCTCTCAAAAATGAATTATTTTCCAACCTGCATGGAGAAGATGGGACAACAGTTGTATTTCCTTCTTCCAAAGCATTCAACAAAGCAGTAAACGGATCATAATGAAGTGCCTTGATACAAAGATAGATTCGAGAATTAAAATCTATTGATAGAATTAATTAAGAATACACTTACAAAGTCAGTTGGACTCAATCCGGGGCATTGACATTTCGCACGATTAAATAGAACATCACCGAAAGTAGTAAATATTTTTTCAATTGCAGGAAAGTTCATCTTCATTCCCCCCTGTGAAATAAAGGAATAAATTAAAGCTGTTAAGTATGGTTTGGGTTTTAAAGATCTTTACGGGAAGATTTGGAATCAGCTCATAACCACCACCGCATTCATGGCGAACAAAAACATCCCAATCTGCAGATGCAATTGAGATCAAAGAAAAAATCAATGTGAACTTTGAGAGGTTTTGTTTTAGTTGCATTTTTTTGAGGTGTTAATACGCGTAGTTTTTTGAAGGACATTTCAAAATTTATCTCAGGGATCAAAGAGGGATATCTCACGTGATCAATAAACAAGAATAACTAAATTCACATAAACTTTGAATAAATTTTATGTATCAGTAAACAAAACAGGAGGATCAGATTGGGTAATAAGATGTTATATTCAGTGGATTGTTCTAAGATCAGAATAGCTTTTTACACTGATTTTTATATGTAAAGACATTAATCAAGAAACGACGTGGGTTTGTTTCACAGAATAAAATAAAACAATTCCAACCTCAGCACGCAAAATTTGTTTGTGTAATCACAATGTCGACAATAACTTCTCGAACAATTTTACTGATTCTGATAACTATCTCTATAATACTGTTAATCTCGTACTCTTCGAATTCTCTGCATTTATCCGGCTCTTCCAAGCTAGACGTCTATTCTCAATTACAATCTATTGACAGTAATATAAAGCAGATTAAATCAGACTTGTCGAAAGTTTCGTCATTAAAGGTCGATGTTGTTGGTGCTACGGGTTCTGATAGGGCAAATGCGTTTAATGAGATTTACAGAGGGAATCATTGGGGGAATACTGAATCTAAAAGGTTGGGTCAATTTTTCTGACCTTTTATCGTGAAGGTTTTATTTTAATGTTTTAATTTTTCTATCTTGTTACTTAATTAGTGGTGGAGGGTCTACATTAGCATACACGGGTAAATTTTAGAAAATGTGTGGAACGATTTGAATTTATTCTGAACTATTATTTTCGTTTATTACCAGTCCGAGCACGAATGTTCATATCCACAATGTTCAAAATCTTCAAACCATCATCATTCCTCGACTCACCCTGCGGCGACTGTAACTGGCAACCACACATTCCCGGAATTGAAAACGTTCAATACACTGGTGCCGATATAGTCCCCGACGTGATTATAGAGAATTCTCGTAAATATTTAAACAAGAAGAATATGCGGTTCGTTAATTTGGATTTGGTGGCTGATGCGAAGTTGCTACCACCAGGTCAATTCGATATCGTATTGTGTCGTGATGCCGTGCAGCATTTGTCGTTAAATGATGGCCTTACAGTTTATAAAGGATTTGAGGATATGGGTGCTAAGATTCTTATTACGTAAGTTGTTATGGTCTTCAAACAGTGATTCGATTTTTTTATCTTTGTCACAGAAATATCCACATCCCAGCTGATTTGAAGATTAAATCAGATCAGAACAGAAATATCCCTGCCGGTCAATATTACCCCAACAACCCACTTCTCCCGCCCTTTAATTTCGGCTTACCATTATTCTACACACCAGAACAATACCACGACGGCTACATTAAAGTGATAGCTGCATTCCAATTACCTGTGTTGAAGCAAGGAACTGGGAATTTTGATGTTTCCATTTTTGATTTGAAAGAACCATGGGATCGAGTGTTGGCCATTGGAGCAAATGCAACAAAGATGTTGGATGCTATTTCTGTTCAGAAATAAATGGGAAAATATCTAGTCTATTTTTTTAATTATAAATTTTTTATTTTTTTTTCTATACATGATACAAATAAAGAACGATTTTGGTTTAGAAAGAGATCTTTACTTAAAAACTACACAAAAGAGAACATCCTCGAAGTATTTCTGAATAAGTTAAACTATCTTCATCCGCTCTTAAAACCAGCGGAATTTCCCAGTTTCTGATCATATTTTCAACCCATCCCAATCTCTCTCTGTCACCTTCATAACCGATAAGGAATTGTTTCGCAACCACCACCACTTCTTCACCAGCTGCAAGCTTTTCAATCATCTTCAAGAGTTTACTAGTTCCTCCTTTAACTGAGTTTCCAGAAACGGTGAAATTTTGAGGGGTTCGTGTATTTAGAGCGAAGGAATCGTGGGGAATGAACGAGTCTAAAACATATTTTCCTTCGTAGAGTATTATGCAGGATATTGAGATATTTTGAGGAAGAATGCTAAGCGGGTATGGGTTCGTGAGTGAATAGATGAGTGTGAAAACCAAAGTTGGAGGGTTTGGAAACTGATTTACAAATTTGTATGAGGTGTGAATCCGCGAAACGTTGAATTGCTTCGTATCAAATGAAATTGAATCTATAAGTATGGAAACGCAATGTTATACAGAAGACAGAGAAGAAATGAAGATTTTTTCACCTGGATCAAGCAGTAAATATTTCCAATAAGGTACTCTCCAAGCTCCAACCAAATTAACATCAATCCGCGGTTCAGCTTGCAACCAAAATATCTCTTTTCGCGTCGTTATAGTTCTTGATCTTCGACTTGCGTCCAATGTGAGAGTTTCTAAAATCACTTTTATAATTTCCGATAATCCATCGGCGTCAAATTCGCCCAATCTTAATCTGATAAAAATACTCAATTCATCATCAACCTTGTCAGGAAAAACAATCTGAGGGACAGAAAGCGACAACAAACGCGGTGAATTTTGCAGAATCGGAGGGAAACGTTTACTGTTTAGGGATTGTGCGAATATTTGGTCATCAATGACTGTCCAGTTTGTCTTTTCAGGGTCACTGGTCGAATCAGACGGTGGTATAGCTTTGGTGGTTGAGGAAAATTGTGAAAAGGGAATCCAATGTGGTTGTGGATACTCAGGACCAGCGACCGTGAAATTTGAGGAAAGAGAGAAATTTGAATGCTTTTCTTTATCTATTCGTGAAATTCTGACTCGGAAGGGCCGCACGTAGAGGTTTACCGGAGCAATCTTTTGGGAAAGAAAGCCTTGCGCGTGCAGTTCCATGGAGTTGTTTAGAAAAGCGTTTATTTGGATTGTAGAGAGATGAAATTTGGCGGGAGCAGCGTCGAAACCTTTGTTTTCGATGGTGTAAATGGCAGAGGAGATTTGCGATGGAATTAGCCAGTATGAGAGAGCGGAGTACACGAACAAGGAGAGGACAAGGGCGAGAAGCAGGAAATACAAGTAAACGCAACGCGGGGATTTTCTAACGGGGAGCGGGGATTCTTCCGCAAGGGTTTCTGTCGCGAGCAGTGGCGTGGTTTCATTGGCCATTTGCTTCACCGGCATTGTACCTCAGATCTGTCAGATCATAGTATTTATTTACTAATGATGTATTTAATCACGACAATGGTTTGTATTTTGAAATGTTATTTACTGCTACTCTCTATCGTATTTAATAATTCCCTTGACGCGACTATCGACTTGGCTGTTGCTTTCGATGTTCGTCGTGATCCTCCCATCAGATTCTTTATACTACTCGCAAACCGTACTTTCTCAGTATGTTCTCCCCCAATAACCGCTTCTTTCTCGACACTAATTTCTTTAGCTCCTGTCTCCACCCCATCATTCCCTGCCCATACAAGGATCGATTGGACTTTTGATAACAGTTCAGGAGGTATCATAAATAACATCATTGTTGTTCGATGACTCTACACTTGCACTTAAGTATACATTTTATCACTTATCAATTGTTTGCTTACCTCATCTGCAATGGATTTCGCCATGGGCCGGATTAGGAAGAGGAATAACAACGCCAATACGGTAATAAATATAACTGTACAAACTAAATGTGCCGTGATATACCATGTATACCAATCCTGAATTCCTTAATAACAGAGTGTTATCATTATCAATAATTTAATTTAAAATGATTTACCGCGAGTATAGTAATCGGCGGCTAAACCAAGTGGTCTAACTAAGAACATCAAATCCGCTTTAATCACATTATTCCATGTTCTTAAAATACGTTCCGAGTCATTTCGTATTTCGTTTTGTGGGGTGTCGTCGATATAACTCTGAATCTGTGCAATTTTATCTGCCAAATAGAATACTGACTCGTGTAAACCTCTGGTCATTAATCCATTTGCGAATTCATTGCATTCTGTTTGGTTGATAGTTATTGTGTTCAAATAATTCTTCAAAAGTCCGGTATTCGTTTCCATCTGACATACATCCTCTATCGTATAACTTTCAGAAGTTATAAATTAAAGTGCGAAAGGGGTTTTTTTACCTAACGAAACTTTTGTGGCCTCCGGATTCTGACTATTAATCAAAGCAAATTTATTTGGAATCCCAAAACTTTCATTTCCATAAAAAACCGCATATTCTATCGTGGTCAACTGCTGTAGTAGACTGGAAATTGTCTCATCTACAGGTTCCACAGCTCCTTTAAACTCGGGTATCATCCCCGAACCAAGAATTTTCTCTCTAAGGGCAAATGTCGCCTTTCGGATTACTATTCTCCGGCGCCCTGCAAAGAATTTTCCAACTGCGATACTTTGACATTGCAAATTATTTTCATACACAAGTCCCGCTCCCCTTTTGAGAAAGCCTATTGGTTATCTTTTTTAAAACTAAAAATAAATTCAAATACATACAGAAAGAAAAATATCGTTCCAAGTACGAAAATAATGATTGCTGCTTTGGAAACTCCATGTCTGTCTTGCGTTACAATAATTTTTTTCAGCAAGCCAAACCACGTTTGCTTGCGAGGCCCTCGAGTGGTAGATTCCCTTCTTAGCTCTTTTTCCTTCTCATCGCTCTCTTCCAGGGTAGCAAGTGCTAGGAGTCCGACGTCTATTTCGTGATCTTCGTCATCGGAATCCTCCGCTTGGACCAAACGTTGGTGATGCGCGTTGTATATTCCTTTAATAACTTCTTTCGGTATATCTAAAAATAAATCGAAAAACTTTTCACGGCTCCTGTTCAGTAACAACC
>JADGJK010000382.1:0-16797 GCA_027600645.1 Nowakowskiella sp. JEL0407
TTTTTTTTTTTTTTTTTTTTTTGTTGTCGATGCTAATTGGAGTTTTTTCTTGGTTTAGATTTTCGCTTCGCCGTTGATTAACTTCGTTGGAACGATTTACATTGTTACCCAGGATTGGGATGTTGCTAAATTCTATTCAAAGATTTTAAAATCGGCGAAAAAGACGGAATAAGATAATAGTATATCTTTCAAAGTGTAGCATTTTGAATTTTATGGGTTATTAGCAAAGAATATATAAATAGAAAATTTTTCTTTACTTCCATTCAAATCATCATATTGTTCAATTGACACAAGTTATTCAAAACGAAAAAATTAAATCTATTTGTAACGAGATTGTGATTAGTACCTGACAAAGAAAATTTGCGGACGTGATGATTATGTTGTTGAATATTGATCTCATATATACATACTGACGAAATTCTCAACAACAAATTGGTTGACGTCAAATTTGTAAAACTTTAAATGTTCAAAAATGGAAATCCAAATACAAAACTTGATTGAAGGATTGCAAAGTAAATATAATCACTCTAACGTTGTAAAAACCAATTATTAACTGATACCGACAATACAGTTTATTTCAAACTTTTCTGCGAACTCGGAGCAATGATACATTCCAATGATTCATCGTCACGGTATATTAGATTATCTTTTTCTTATCATACAAAAAAACTAAAAAAGAAACACCTCCAAACAGCGAGAAATTCACAACCCTAATCAAGTCTACAAACCAACTATACCTTTCTATGTCATTACTATTCGTTCACATCGAAACATTTATCTCCAACTACCCCATAAGTTCACCACCGCAAGAACAAAAAATATACGTTTCTGGATACCCCTACGTTACGAAATTACGGTTATTGAAAGTGAAGAGTTGTTTGGAACTGTTCTATTCCGACCTCGATATTTGCGCTGTGACTTTTGGTGTTGATAATTTCCCGATCGGCAAATCGAATTTGATTTTTAATTGTTTCGCTATATTTGTATCGATGGTTATTACAAAGTTATTTCTTTACGGTAAACGTTGCAATCACGTCAGTGTAAAAACATACGTTTGAAAGTATATTGATTTCTTTGAATTTGGTTACAGGATCACCGAGTTTCTTCCTCTGTCTTTCGATCCTATTAACCTTCTTCGTCAACATCAACTCAACATACCACCGTTTCCGACACGTTCAGCAGTCAATCATCACTCTTCGACTCAAAATCCACGAATTCTCACAACTCTGTAACCAAATAAAGTTTGAACACGAATTTAATTATTACCAAACACTTTTTCCGCAAAAAAAAAATGAACAGAGGAGATTGATAACGTTTATCAGAATGATTGAAGCGGTGATGGAGAAATTCATGGTAGAGTTGGAAGAAACAGTAAAAGTTGGAGTATAATTTCTTATGTAAATAAATGAATATAACATTGTAACATATAGAAATATAAAGCAGTCATGGAGATTATCAGATACGCGTATTATAATTTCAAATCACGTGTATGATGCAAAAAAACCAAGGCGAAGCACGGCATCTGTCAAATCGATATCGCCAACCGGCCAAACAAAAAACAATTCACTCCGTTCTCCGATTTTAAATTCATTCTTAATCCCCCTTTACTTGTTAATACAATGCGGTTAAAAAATACAAAACTTACTTTACCCAAACTTCCCAAAAAACGTGACAATCGTGAATATGCTCCGGCAGTCACGGACACACCAACAAACCAACCCGACCCATCGAACCCGTCATACATCTACAAATCCTCAACAGACTATAACCGCAACTCCATCGACATCTCACCACCCCCAACCTCCCCTTCCGAAACTTCACCATCATTCTTCCAATCCCTGAACCCATCTAAATTCCTCACCCAAAAACTTACCCTTCGCACACCAACCACCTGTTCTAACCGTAGAAGTCTCGACAGTATCTCAAGCTACACCAGCACACTTTCATCCACATCAACAAATTCACATTATTCAATTGGTTGGTCAGCGTCACCTACAAAACGGGGTGATTTAGAGTACGTGGGAAATGGAGGAGAGGTGGGGGTGAAGGGTGATACAGTTTATTCGATGGTATCGGACACGTCGGTTAGTAGTTGTTCGACTGCGATGTCGCCGAAAGTTGGGAGTGTGGTTGTTTCGTATCATGGTTCGTGGTTTAGAAGTTCGGGAGATTGGACGTAAATTTTTTCGGGGCGGCGAGTATGGAGATAGCAAATTGGAATTTTGGAGTTGAAATATTGTTATCTAAACATCCCGACATCGTTTTATCTGTTAATGAGGCGGTAAAAAAAACCCTGATTCTGGATATCGGGGTTGTTTTTTATCCTCAGTCTTATTGAGCTTGATCATAAACATTCATCATTGTTATATATTTTTTTTTATATTATAATTGTGTATTTTCATTTTATTTTGAAAATCTTATCGTTCTTTATACCGGTATCTCTCGGTTTGCGACCGTTTACTTTGTGATATTCTTTAATTTTTTCTTCTTTAAAATAATATAAAGAATCATAATACAACCTAAGTAAAAATTATTAGAACCTTTACGACCTTCTGTATGATTCCACCTCCATACGTCAGAGTCACAGTCACGGTCGCTTGGTTGGTTACATCCACCCTCGACCATCTCTAAATAAGCGGATGGAATGAAATAAGGGACTATATGGGGCCGTAACAAGCTCAAACCAAAGCTCAAGAAGCGTGAGGTCGGTCTCGTTGGTTTTCGTAAGTAATTAAACGGATCGGAGAGATAGAGGTAAGAAATAGATTGAAACGATAGGAAACGTTTCATACAATAGTGAGAGTATGTAATTGAACTTATTCATGATAAACGAATTAAAAAAACAACGAAAAATGTGAAGATTTGGAAGAACAAAACTAAATCAGATAAGCAATAAACGAATTAAAGAGCAATGAGAAGAAAAACAACGAAAGATCAATTTCCTTTCAATCCTTTCAATCGATAAAGACAAAATTTCACTAATCTGCTCGTCCATTTTAAACAAACCCCGAAACGTTGCTCTCAAATATCTTCAAACTTCTCCGCTTCTGTTTCTTTTTCGTCTCTTCTGCATCCCAATTTCTCAACACCTCGTGTCTCCTACACCACCAAAAACCCCCCGGCGTCAAACAAGTCCGCAAACTATGTACATCCGACCCTGTAACCACAGTGTCCTCTGATTAATGGAAATCACTCATTTCTTTTAAAAATTTAGCCCGTTTTAGATCCTGCACGATCCATTTTTCGGAAGAACAGCGTTTTGACAGTCAGCAAGATCGGTTTGTAATGATCACTGTAGGTTTCAGTTTCAAAGTTCGAAAAAAATTTAAACATGTAAACATTACCAAATTCAAATCTTTTTATATTGATGCAAATCATATTATTAATTTTTGAATAGAGGAATATTAAAAAATATTTCGATAACTGTTGTTGAATGATGGAAAATTCGAAAAATTTGATCTGTGTTACATAGAATCCGAAAATGGAAAGAAAGGGGTTGATCATTTTTTTGCTTTATCTCCTCGCTCCAACATTTACCTTTGCTACGTACTCTGTATGCCATAACTTTGTTAATTGTCTAAAGCATCAACTTTAACCTGACTTTTTTAGCCCGTGAAATGCATTTACAGATCCGATGTCTCCCCAACTATAATTCCCGCCAACCCCAACTTAGAAGTTAGAGAATCATGTAGAAACATTTGCCTCGCACGAGGATCATCCCAATTTTTAATTGAGTACGGTTCAACCACGAATTGTTTGTGCGGGGATTATCAAGCTGCTCCCCAACAAACGTGCGGAAAGGACACGGTTGAAGTTTACCAGATTTTTGACGACAACGAAGTAGCCGTTTCACCAAATGCCGAAGAATCAGCAACGGATGTCACGGAAAGTGCTTCTGATTACGTTGAAGTGGCTCTTGGTGGTGCAGGAGCTTCTTCTGGCTCGGGAGTTTACGCTGAAGCTAGTCCACAACCAGTTTTCAACAACGCACAATCAAACTCAACCGACAAAGATTCGGATAGTTTCTCCACACTTCCAATCGGAGTTATGGTTGCAATCGGTATTGCATGTCTCGTCGCACTCGCGTTGTCAATCTTTGGTGCGGTTTACTTTAAGAAGAAGAAGAGTCAAGTTTACCCTAGTAAAACTTCTCCGTACAAAAACGACTGCGAAGCACAAACTTTCACCCCGGCGCATATACAAAAACTCGCTCAATGCGCTTCTGAACCCGTTTCTTCACTTCATCGCGCCGCGTCGTCATTACGTACTTCGAAATCTGATAAAACCACGAAAAGATTAACTAGTAATACTATTTACAGTGAGATGACGTTCCCGCAAGGATTCCTGTACCGAACAAACTCTCAGACGTCGATTCAATCGGCATTTTTCCCGTTGGATAATGATGAGAATGTTCCGCCTGTTCCTCAAGTTCCCGTAAACGAACCGCAAAATATGGGAGAAGAGATTGAATACCAAGTTGAGTCGTATGTCGAAGTTAGTTTAGAGGAAGCGGGAAGCAATTCGCAGAGTCTTTCACCGACGTATGCGACTGAAGCGATTGCATCTCATTATGAAACTGCTAGCAACGTTTCATATGCTAATTCAAGTACGAGTGGACAAGCGGTTTATGGTCAATCGCAAATTAGTTTGAATACTGTTAGTGAACAGAGTAACGTAAACGGAAGATGTTGATAGAAATTTACTTTTTTATAGATCTTAACATTGAAAACATTGTTTTTTGTTTGTTTTTGCAATATCATCTGCTATTTTTTGTCGTTTTGCTTTTTTAGATTTAGCAATAATTTTGGTTTAATTTCTTTCTTTTTTCTTTCAAAAAGGACTTGTCATTGTTTCATTAATTTTTTTTTTCTTAGAAACATTCTCTCTACACAGCATCAATAATAGATATAAAAGTGTGGTTAAAAAATCATGAGTATCTTGTCTAATCGCAAACCCCAAATCGTCTTGGATCTCAACATTACAGTAAATGATTTCAAGACACAAAATAAAAATCAGGATCTGGGAGTGAAAGCTAATGTTGTGGGAAATCCGACGAAATTAAAAAACAGATCCAGGATGGAGTGTCAAATTAATTTTGATACGGGAATAACTTCACATATTTCGCAAATTCGCAATATGCCCGCAAATGTATTATCGCGATCGGCATTCTCTGACACCAACACACAAGAAGCTCAACCAGGTAAGTTCTTTCATCGTCGAAACTAATGAAAATGGAATCTTTACTCATTTATTCTCATTCTCTAACAAAAGGAACCTCAAATATTGGATTAGCAACAATCACACTTGCTTTGGGAATCATTTCAACAATCATCTGTGCTTTCAAGTATCGCCGGTCCAGACGAAATAAGGAACAAAACACTCCACTCTCTCAACCACCCATCGAATCATCAACCGCTTTATCTCCTACAAAAAGACGTGAGTTAATTGGGCCGAGACCGCGGTCGATGGACTGCAGTGCGCAAAAAAGTTTTCTCCAAATTTACCCACAAGAAGACCACACGTCTATACGACGGCAATGCCAAGAACGCGCTATTCAGATTAAAACAGAATTCATTCCAATATATACTAACTGTATCGATACCAACAAACCAGAAACCGGTTCGCTTTCGAATTCTTCGCTCTACTCACATTCCAATCCCGGATCCAAGAAAAAAGCCAACACTTCTACGAATAGCAGTCCGACGAATCAATTCAACGGATTCAACCTGTATCGCAACGAATACGAATACGAGCCTTCTTCTTGCCCGGATTTATCACCGAATGGACCATATACTTCAACATTCAGTAGAGATTATGCGTACACGGATTTGAATCAAATCATGTATGGAGAGTACCCTTCCACCAACGACTACCGCAACAACAGCCCAACAATGACCTTAAAAACCGCAACGATTGCAAAGAATCAAGCGGCAACACCAAATACAGCTATCCCGCAGGCAGAGAACACACGGCGAGAAAGAGAAAGCGAAAACAGCAAATCGGCGATCGATAAACTTTTGGAAATCATGGCGGAGTTGGAATATTACATGTCAAACTGATAATGGATTCTTTGACGAGTTTGCTCACTTGTGTGTAACCAGAAAAAAATTTGAATGTTTCGTCTCGCCCGTGGTGTGTATTTTTCTTTTATTTTTTTTAAATTATTATTTATAATTTTTTTTCTTTTAATATCTCTATCATTTCTTGTTTTATAATTTTTTGAATTGAATTGTGAACATCAATCTAATCAACTCCTTTTCAATTCCAAAAAAAATATATTCATACCAAACGATAGTCGCATCTCGTTCCCCACGTTTCATCACTCCTACACTAACCCCAACAATCTCGTTATTCCCCAAACGTTTCTACTCGGCCGAACTCGACCCCGCAAACACTAGCGACTACAACAAATTCGTTGATCAATGGGTGGCCCACTTCAAAACCGCCGATGATTTTGAATTAGAGCGAGGTTTGAATCACATTTTCGCCGCTGACTGGATCCCTGCTGTCCCCGTCATTGAGGAAGCGCTTCATGCCTCTCGTCGTCTTAATACTTTTGCCACCGCTGTTAGAGTCTTGGAAGGGTTGGAAGAAAAGTGCCAGAGTCAGAAGGTTTTCGATCAGTATCTTCGTGAGTTGAAGCCGGTTTTAGAGAATTATGGGGTTCCGACCGTTAAAGAATTAGGTGAATTCAAACCTTTGGAAGATACTCCGTTCTGGCTTCGTTAGAAATATTTTTTTTTGAAGAAAAAGAGATAATTTTGTTTTTGGCTCTACATAAAAAATTTATATCTTCTTTCATTCGCTCTTGTTCCAAGATTCCCGTTGATCACAAAAGAAGAATTCCTAATCAATCATCCCACACCG
This sequence comes from Nowakowskiella sp. JEL0407, assembly GCA_027600645.1. NCBI lineage: Eukaryota > Fungi > Chytridiomycota > Chytridiomycetes > Cladochytriales > Nowakowskiellaceae > Nowakowskiella > Nowakowskiella sp. JEL0407. The sequence continues at coordinate 6,868 of JADGJK010000382.1, forward strand.
AAAATATAGTCTTCAAAACGGAGTATGATTGGAAATCCATCCATAATATATTCAAAGATAGGAACAGGACAAAGTAATTAGATTAAAACAAGAAAAAAAGAAAACCAAAAAAGAAAAAGAAAGTAAAAATCAGAAAAAACATAACTATGAAACAGGAAAATACTCAAAAAAAACTTGACACAAAAACAATCAAAATTAGGTTCAAAAGTACTGTAAAATGATATTTAAGGGCTGAGGGGGAAAAGAATTAAAAGTAGTTAAAGGAGAGAGAAATATTAAAATGCGTCAAACTGGAAAATATAGTTTCAAAAAAGAAGAAAAAAATCACGCAAAAAACAAAAGAAAAGAACGAATCAAACCAGAAAAGCACCCACTCAAAAAGAAAACCAATCTATAACGAAATATCCATTTCTCCACCTTCATACTGCTGCATTTCTTTTCGTATTATGTAAGGGTGTCTGGTAATTTCATCCGCCGATGGTCGTAGTTGTGGGTTGGGATTAATCATCGTTTTAATCAAACTTCCCAGCGCTGCAAGCCCTGGTTTGTTGAAATCAAACGCACTCAGGTCTCCGTTTCTCAGTCGATGCCATTCTGGTCCGTTCTCGGGCATGATGATGTTTTGGGATATTTCGAGCATGATCAAGCCAAGCCTAAGTCATTCGAAATTAATGAGAAATCAAAGACATAAAACGTATTTTGTACTTACATAAAGATATCCGCAGGCTTCCCGTACTGTCCAGTAAGTACTTCGGGAGCTAAATACGTCCTATCACCTTCTCCTTCGATATCCTTACACTTTATGGAAAGAAATTATCATTAGTCGTGGAAACGCAAACAAAACAAACACAAAAAAACTCACCGTTGGAAGAATCGTCGCAATCCCATAATCACCAATTTTTAAATTCCATCCATTCGTAAACAAAATATTCGCCGGCTTTAGATCCAAATGTAAGATATTTAATGAATGTATGTGAGACAATCCCTTTAACAAATTTCATTTAGTTTAAAATTCTTCACAAATCACAATCTTTGTAAAAACAATACCCGAGCAATCTCCGCAAAGATCAACCACATCTTGTCCACCGTTATATCCTTCGTCTTTTCATCTAAAGCATACTGAAGGCTAATAAACCAGAGAAAGTTATTCCAACACAATCATTCGTTTCGTAAATTCTCAAAATCCCATACCTTCCACCATCACAAAACTCCATTTGCATATACAAATACCCATTCTGTTCCCACGCCGTAACCAACTCCACACACTGCGGAAACTTCCCCAACTTCCACATCACCTGAACTTCCCGTAATCGTCTTAACCTAAAAAATAAACAAACTATATTAATGTCATTCTTTGAAATCATCTGTATCGTCTTTTACCTGTCTTTATACCCAGAATACTGCGTTCGTGATTTCTTCACCGCATACGTATTTCCATCAAGCTCACTATGCACCTTGTATACAAACCCAAACGACCCTTCACCCAATTTTTGCAAAATTCGGAAATTCTTTTCAAAGTAATCCGGTTGTATCTCCGCTCCGAATTTTTCCATCAATTGTAAATCAAGGACACCTAATTAAAAGCGAAAAAAAATTAGTAAAACGATCCCTCATATCCATTTCTAAAACCAAACGTACTATGTCCTTCTCCGTCTACAACCGATTGACAATATTCAGCAGTCAACATTCGCGGATACGGCGTTAACAGATTCAAATAAGGTAAAACAGACGTTTGTCCATCTTTCGTTACACTCATCACCGACGACCGCCGTCTCTTAAACTCATACTCCTCCTTCGCTGACGCCGGTTTAGAACTCGATGACTCACTATTCGCCGAATCCAAAAATACATCCATGTCGTCTGAACCCGGGTGGAACTGCAGATCAGGTACTAACGGTTTATTTTGGCTAGGGAGTTGCAGCGTTATCTTCTTGGGCTGCTTCTTTAGTCGTTCTTTTTGCATTAGGTCGTTAAGTCGTGGTTTTTTCTGCTTTTGAGGTGAATCATTCGGCGATGCATCCAGTTTCTTCTTTCCAGGTGAGAACGTCCCGGTTATCGATTGTTGTTCGGGTGAAGAAATCGAGCGTAATCGTCGACTCAACGGGGTGGGCGGAGAATCAGAATCTGCGGAATCAAACAAACTGTCAATCGAGTTTAAAGACTGTGATTTCTTTGACGGGGAATTCATTAGGTACGGTCGCTTGTTCTGTTTCATCGGACTTTGAGAAGGACTTCGTGGTTTCTTTGCGACAATCGTTGATCCAGCTTCGCGAGACGGAGTATGTGGTCGAGGATCGTAACTGAGAGAATCTGCTTTTCCAAAGGGAAATACCATCGGGCTGCCGCGAATTGAGATTGCAGTAAACGGATCTCTCTTTTTAAACGGCGTGTCGGGCGGGAAGTACTGCGGTGTTTTCGCCGGTCTGCTGTCCTTCGACATAAATCCAGGTGTGCTGGTAAACGCTTGTGGAATTGGTTTAACTAATTTGGGCAAAGGGGTGAATGTTGCTGAAGACTTCAATGAAGGGGAATTAAACGGCGAATCTTCCGTGAACGAAATCGTTCGCGTACGATTCGCTCTCGGTGCTGGAGGGGTCGGCTTAACAAATTCTCCGCTATTGAACTGAGTTGGCTTTTGAAGAGGAGTTTGCCCCAAGATCGATGATTTCCCCGCATTTGGACTCTGAAATGGATTGGGTTGGTTCTTGTCGTCGTTAAACTTGAACAGTGAGCCTTCTGGTACATGGCGGAGAACAATTGGTGTCGGAGGAAAAGAAAATTGGGTAGGTGGAACAGGAGAAGGGTTAAACAGAGAGAATTTGGTATCAGATCGCAACAATGTGGAGGATGATGTTACTTTTGCTTGGGTGGGTTTATTCATTGGCGTAAACCGAACTGGTTGAGTTGTTGATTTTGAAGTTCCAGTTGTAGTGGATAGTTTGCTAAAGTTGCGGACAAGTGTGTCCGTGCAAGGATTCTTTTGGCTCGGTTCAGGTGAAGTGACGTTAGTCATATTCGCAGTGGAAGGTTTGCGATTAAGTCTAGAAGTTGGTAACGGGATTGATGAAGGTAAGCGGGATCGTAGGGTTCGTCGTTTGTCGGAGTCTTTGGTGTCGAGATATGAGAAAAGCGATGAGTTTGGTTTCGGCAGCAAGGTCACATTTTTGGGACCGGTGTTGTCAGGCATTGGTATCTATATAGACAAAGGTCAGATGTGAAGCATACCAATGAAGAGAGAGATAAAAAAACTTACTCGTTGAAGTGTACTCAGCTCTACCTGACCGAGTTCGCCAGTTTTTCGAGGATAAATGAGCCCTTGACTAGCGGCCTGATTTGACTCTATTTCATCTGATGAGCAATGAGACACAAGGCCTCCAATCCCACTTTTTAACGTAGTCATCGATAATTGAAGGTTCGGTTCAATGCCGGGAGTTGGTGAATTGTGCGCCAACAAATTTGAGTGTGAGAAGTGAATTTGAGTACTCTGAATATGCGCTTTAATAAGTAATTCTGGGATATAAGCACGGACTCACACGGGAGTCAGATCCACTGAAATTTTGAGCTGAAAAGTTGAAAAGCAAAAACGAAAAACGCACAACCGAACGGAAAGCGAATAGGTCGATAGAGGCGAAGAGCTAATGCACGCAAGTGAATGGAGAAGAGTCGCTGGGATTTTTTTTCTCGAGAAGTTTTCTTGTCAAAACGCTTTGTGTTTTTGGAGGGAGGCAAGTTGGCCCGGAAAAATAGACAATCCTATCGGTAAAAGTGAGAAAAATCAATTCTGTTTGACGCGAAGAGTGATAAGTCAAATAACCTTTGTGAAATTAACGGGTTAAACTCAGTATGATCAGAAATTATGCCCTTAAATTTTCCAATTGAATTTAATTTATCGAGAAAAAGTGAATTTTTAGAATAATATTTTACTATAAGGCCCAAAGAGAAATAAAAACAAGCGCAACAAGACACAAGAATAAATTACAGCGAGATAAACGCAGAAACTATCACAAACAATTTGTCCCAAAAAAGAAATTGTCAAACTAAAGTGAATTTGCCACACGCCACAGCAAGCACTTCGCTCCTGATCTTCTCGCCGCCACTCTCTCTCAGCCATTGCGCGTAGCCTTTCCAGTCGCCACCATGTTTCTCTCGCAAGCCATTCATCACGTCGCCAATCTGCGCGCCTTTCAATTGCGGCACCCATGCCTTCAATAGTTCTCCGTTGATGTATGCTTTGCATTCCGCCCGGCTCTCGTTCTCTTCCGCCCTTTCTCGGATTATTCGCTCATGATCTTCGTATTCAGTTGTTTTTTCAAAGAATTCTAACGCGCTTCTTTTAAACTCTGCATGATCAAGATCATGGTTGTTTTTTTCCCCATACACAAACTTGCCCTTGGCTTCCCACCACTCCAAGTACATTCCAACTAAAGGTCGATTCTTTCTTCTTCGTCTCTCTGCGCTTTTCTCTTTCAGCGTCCAATTCGTAAGTGCTTCCGCGGAAAAGTATGTTGATCGTGAAACATGTTCAAACGCCTTCAGATAAAAACATTAATTGTCAAAATATTTTAAAAGACAGCATAATATTAAATTACCTCTTCATACTTTAAACTCGTCTCTCCATCAAACGCACTCCAAGGCAACCCCACAAACTTTGCAATTCGCTCTGGATCAACAGACAACAAAAATTGCAAATCCCGTTTCGAAAACTCTGATTCCGATTCCTTTCGATTCCTCAGAAATAATCCTTCCTTCGATAGCAACAATCCAACCGTGTCCAACGACTTTTGCAACAACCACACAAAATCTCCATTCGCACTGACTGAGGCGCATATCGGCAGTTTCGTTGGTTCGTCCACGGTGTATACATCTATTTGGTATTTCTCACTGGAAAGAAACGATACGAGTTTGCCGTTGTGTTGAGGCGGTTCGTTACAATTCAACATTTGCTGAATTTCTGAAAGCATTCGAGAATTCAGCTCGCGAAAATCTTGACAGAAGATTGGTGCTGATACGTAAAGATCAATATCTCCAAAATCTTTCTTTTCTGCTAACTCGGCTGGGTGTCGTACGTCGTAGCCCAGTGATTGAAGTTTAGACACAACCAATTCAGATACTTTTTTGAATTCTTCCATCGGGATTCTATTGCTCTCACCAAAGGCGTTTCCTCCCATTTTGAATTTTTGGTTTTCAGAGAGTGGGTGGGGCTTCAAAGGTAAATATATTCAAATTTGAAATTTTATGACGAATTTGCTTTCCCACATCATCATCACAGTATCGACGACGTGTCATCAATCTTCATCTGATTCATCTTCTCTGAATCTCGGATTCTGCATTAAAATACATACATAAATTAAAAATCGTTTTAAACTTTTTCCAGCTATGATTTCAAAATTACCTTTCTCTGCTCTTCCATTTCAACCTCATCATCAAGTCCATGTTTCTTTGTCGGCACAACTTTAAAAATCAACGTATAAACCACACCGATTAAAAACAAAATCTCTATTTTGTAGCATACCAGTTGCATTGGAAGTACTTTGCCATTGCGATCGATCAATCGTAATAACTCTGTCACTAGAATAACTTGAATCTCCCGCAGGGTTTGATGCAAGACTATCGTATGTATCCTGAAGATTTTCTCCTCTTTTCCTGTTTGCTTCCTGTCTTGCACGTTCATGTCCATATCCACCTCGACCCGCATCCCAATCAGTTCGAAACTCGTCTCTTACCTACATAAACACGTAAAAATTAAAGTTCACGATAGAGTAAAGCGAATCGTTTTTTTGAAAGCAAAAATACAAACCTGTCCACCACTCTTTCCTCGTCCGTATTGTCTGCCTTCAACAAATCCAGGATCAATATCACACCGAATCAATCTTTCATCAACTTTCAGTCCATTGATATACTTCATACAATCTTCCGCATCTTCCTTTCGATAATATCTAAAACCAAGAAAGAAAAAATGTGAAAAATTAAAACAAATTCAAACAATAACACTTGGTAAACTTTACTTCTGTAAGACTTACTCAACAAAACAAAATCCACAAGGTGTTTTTCTAGAATCAAGTCCCATAATTATTCGTTTAATTTCACCGCACTTTGAAAAAATTTCGTAGATTCTGTAAATAATATTAGTACTAACACTTTGCACGCGCTTCTAAAGTATCTTACTGTTCTTCAGATGTGTAAAAAGACAAGTTTCCCACATAAAGTGTTGTCGATTTGGCTAAATCAGCTTTGTATTCTTCCAATGTTCCCTAAACAAAACAGTTTATAACTATAAATATTAAGAAACAAATATTAAACAATACTTTATATTTCCTATCCTTGTAGTTTGAGAAACTGTAAAGCGAGTCGACGATAGAAGTCATTTCGTTTAAAGTTTTTGACAAATATTTTCAAATGGCGAAAAAATTTTCCTTTTACAGAAAATGTTGGATCCTTTGAGTGATTATGGAAAAAAATTATATTTTTATTTTCTAAATGCTTCGATTACCAGCAAATAATATTTTTCTTCTATCAATCTATCTAATCAGGATGCAACAAATCTACCTGCAAACACTCCAACAACATTCATTGAGAATCGCCAACATCCCTCTAAACAACACAAACCGATCCACCTGGGGTACACTTATACTTGCCATCCGCAGAATACTGTCTCGAACAACAGTTGCTCTGACATTGATTACTCTTAGTACACAAAACCCATGATCCCAACAAAACCGGCTTTGAAACCACAGGTACCGCAGGTGCAACCACATTCGCTTTAAGACATTTCGTACCCGACGGCGTACATTTGTATTTCTTGTCCCCCGAAAACTCATTCGAACAACACGCGTTCGCACATTGTGAACTCAACGTACAGAACGCCCACGCACCAAGTTTCGGTACGGTAACGATCGCTTTTGGTGATTGCGTCGGTGAAGTCTTTGGAGAAGTCTTTGGCGCTGTAACAGTGGTGGTTTTTGGAGCTGGAGGTGGTAATGGTTTCTCATCGCATCTCGTTCCGCCTGGGGTACATTTCAACTTTCCGTCACCTGAAAACTGCGTCGAACAACAATTGTTTTGACACTGAGAGTTCTTTGTACACATATCCCAATCTTTCAACTTTGGAACCGGTGGATTGTATTTATCGTATACGTACGCTTTATGGTTATTGCAACTGGCCATATCGGAAATCGTTAACGGGAACGCGTTGTTGTGGGTTGCTTTGTAGGCGGCGATGGCTTTTAGGGCGTTAACCGCAATAGCTGATGTGTAGGGATTGATATCGTGTTCGAGAGATACAAATGAATAGGTGCGTGAGAACCATGATTTTATGTTGTTTAGAACTTGGGTTGGTGTGTATGAATCATCAGAGTCGCCAGATTCGGCGTCCCATAATGCAATACGGTAACCGAGTGCGTTTGCAATGGCTCGTACTCTGTCATCAACGTCTCCATCTGTACTCAAACATCAATATTATGGTCTGATCATTTTAAAATTAGCAGTGACATGAAAAATATACGTACAAGGTGGTCGAAGATAAGTAGAAACTTTCCCAGTAGCTTCATAAAGCGCAGCTTCAGTATACTTAATTTCCGCCACGATCTGTTCATTTGTGCAGGAAGTAAGTGGGTGATGAGTCCAAGTATGCAACGCAACTTGATGGCCCTCCGCAACGTTCGCTTTCGCTTGTTCAGGGTAACTAGCAATATTGGTTCCCGCCATAAAGAAAGTTGCTTTTACTCCAACCGCTTTTAAATTCTGTCTAATCTCCGCAGTATCCGCCGAGTGAACTCCATTAACATAATTCTCCGTTGGTCCCTTTTCGTAAGAAAACACATAAGAAACCCCTTATAAACCAGAAAGCCACTTACGTCATCGTAAGTCAACCCCCACCGTTTCGTTCCAAGACAAGTATAAGCATCCGCAATGAATCCATTTCCATTGCTCTTTCGAATACACAAATTATTCGGCCAATAACAGTACTTTATCGGGTCACCCTTATACACCACATTCGAATACTGGATATACGTCGATACAGGGATATTCAACAACTCCTTTGGAACAACTTTGTTTACGATGGCCATGGCATTCGCTATTATCGGCGCTTTAAGTAATGCCTCGGTTATGAAAATACTTTGGTCAATTTCGGGATATACGCTGGGTATCGTTGGGGGAGAGTATATGTCATCTCCAACTAGTAAAAAGTTAATAAGAGATTTTAAGGGGGAAGTTGGAAATGTAAGTTACCGGCACGCGGGTGGAGTTCATGGTGAGGGATTGCATTAGAGAATGCGAATAATGCAACAAAAACTAATAAAATCGGTGTCATTAATGGGATTATTGGCCTCGGCGTTTTTTTGATTTTTTTGTTGACCACGGTCTGGTTTTCTATGTGCACTGCCCCCGCTTTTTGAGACGCAAAAATCAAATTACCTTGTGGATATGTAGTTCATATGTCACACTGATCTTATTACTTCTCCCATTTATTGTTTTCCAGTCCAAGCTGCCGTTAACTAGAACCCTAGAAAAGTCAGAGATCCTGCCGTCATCCTGGGGTCATTAAATTTATTTGTTTCCTTCCTGTTGATTTCCATTTGCTGCTAATTTGAAACATATTCCAGATCTAGATACCGCAGTGTACTAGCAACGCGAGTTAATTAACCGAAGTGAATAGTAAAATTAACCGAAGTGAATAGTAAAATACAAGGTAACGAAAATTCCCAATCACACCTCTAAACGCTTCGAAAGTATTAGCTATAATTTGGGTAAATGTGTCAAGTGCGAGCATTTTTATTCATTATAATCTCACTCTGTTTCTCGCCCTTGAAATAGAATTCAGTGTTCCATGATTAATTCTTCAGAAATTCGCACCACTTGATACTAGAAATTATGCATATATAGGCAATTTCTCGGCTCAATTAAACCATGTACAAAACATTAGAATTTCTATTCATATTTTTCTTTATCAAGTATGCTTTCTTTTTTTTTTCTGCATCAAAAAAAGAAAACAAAAAATTTAAAGCATAAAACCACAACCAAAATCTAAGAAGCATAACAAACGTAAAATCTATATAGAAACTATAAGAAAAAAACACCACCAGTAAAGATGCATATTAAACAAAATGATTTCTCTGAAATCACGTTGATTTTTTTAAATCTAAAGAATTGAAAACCATTTTCTCTTTAAACACATACTCCACCTCCCGGCGTACACTTGAATATACCAGCAGAGTATTGGGATGAGCAACAATTGTTCGCGCATTGACTGCTCCTTGTGCATACCGTCCAGTCTCCCAACTTTGCCGGTGAAGTGACAACTGGTGAAGCGCCAGGAGATGGAATCGCCGCCAAACAAACCGTTCCCCCAGGAGTGCACTTGTATTTACCGTCACCTGAATATTGGTTGGAACAGCAGTTGTTCGTGCATTGACTGTTTCCGGTACAGAACGCCCAGTCTCCTAATTTCACAGGCGTTGGGGAGACAACGATAAGTGGTGATGTTTTTGGTGATGTTTCCACAGGAGAAACCTTGGGTGAAGTCGCTGGTGAAGGTGAGACTTTCGGGGATGTTGCTGGGGAGGGTGATGGAACACTGGCAAGACAAACCGATCCACCTGGTGTGCATTTGTACTGACCATCGTTTGAGTATTGGTTCGAGCAGCAGTTGTTAGTACATTGACTGTTTCCAGTACAGAACGCCCAGTCTCCTAATTTCGCAGGCGTTGGAGAGACGACCGGTGACGTTTTTGGTGATGTGACGACGGGTGAAGCAACCGGTGAAGTCGCTGGCGAAGGTGAGACTTTTGGGGATGTTGCTGGGGAGGGTGACGGAACACTGGCGAGGCAGACCGATCCACCTGGTGTGCATTTGTACTGACCATCGTTTGAGTATTGGTTCGAGCAGCAGTTGTTAGTACATTGACTGTTTCCAGTACAGAACGCCCAGTC
>JADGJK010000383.1:0-16696 GCA_027600645.1 Nowakowskiella sp. JEL0407
AAGTTTCAATATCTGTCATAGTTTTAAATTCAATAGCCCAACTTGGATAAAAAAAAGTGGAAACCGAAGGTACTGATGCAGTATAAAGACTAGAAGAAATAAAAGAGTAATCAAAAGGGAAAATACGAAGGACGAAACACATGTAACATACAATAAACGTAACAAAAAGCACACACAACATTAAAAAATAATTTAAAAATCCACGAAATAAAGAAGGCACCGGAGATACGGAAGAAGATTGAAAATTATCAGGTGAAATATGAACTTGAATCATCATAATAACAAATAAAAACTAAATAGCAATAGCCCATTTTACTTCTTAAAAAAAAATCCAAAAAATTTAAGAGTAACTTTTAAAAATAAAAGGTTTAAGAAGTACGACTGTACCTTAAATTCTTGATTTAAGTTTTAAAAATAATGAACCAGTCAGTAGCAATTATAAAAAATTGACGATCTATTTAATTATCTGCAAAAATAATAAATTTAATCGTTAACATTATATTTATTTTACTATTTGTATTTCATGTACAACCTTGGTTTCACCTACGGACTAAACGTAGCAAAGAAGTGTCAATGGAGGTTTTAATATTAATAATAGCTATTATAAAAAATAATAAAAAACCCCCTTAGAGAATAAAATATATTATAAATAAAATTTAAAACCCTATTAAAAACCTCCACTAGCGTAGCAAACCCGGAGGGTAGCTAAGAACCATAGCAAACGGTGAAACCAACCACCTAGTTTAAACGACATAGAAGGAAGCAAAAATGGTAGAACAATATTAACTAAAGTAGGCACTGAAGGAATAGATACACTCTAAATATAAAGACTAACATGACACTTCGTTAGTTTCAGCCCGAAGGAATTTAGAACCAGGACGCAGCAAATAATATTGGCCCAAAAACTAATACCAAAAGCAGGTACAAATTTAAAACCAACATGATGACCATAGAACGTGGTGTCTATAGGATTATTAGGAATCCAATTAAAATAACTAAAACGCAAAAAAAAAACAAAGTTTCCTGGAATCAATAGATTTACTATAAACTTTAGGAATTTGAGGATCACAATAACCTAAATTAGTAATTACAGAATGTAGTCATAATATATAAGCATTGCTTGATAGAATCGAATTATAGCATTTAGACCATAAAAAGCTTATACACCAAAATCACCTAATAAAGAACCTAAAATATTGGACGTAACCTCCAAATTATAAGGATTTATAAAATTTCCACCTTTGCTATGGTTCTTAGCTAATCAGCTACGATGAAACCAAAGGGTAAACTAAATGGTAAAATAGTAGGAACAACTAATAAAGGAAGTAGGCGCAAGAAATCACCTACATAAACAATAATATAAGTTAAACCTAAAAAATAATAATCAAGAATTAAAAAAATAAAAGCTCCACACATAAAAACAACAATTAACAAAGCAACTCTGTGAATAGCATTAAGAGCACTAACTACTATTAAAGCAGACATCTAAATTAGAACCCAGAAAAAAATAAAAGCATAACTAAAAATAGAAGAGTTTAACGACAATAGAGCAGTAAAAGTCATAAAAAAAATAAAAAAAAATCAAATACAATAAAGCTGTAACTAGCTAAGAACCATAGCAAACGGTAAGACAAAAAATATAAGGAACGGACGAACAGCTAATAATAAAAACGAAAGAGAAAAGAGTCAGAATAAAATAAAAACAGTAAGAGAAACAAAAACAAGAAAAATAAAAGCATAATGTGGTATAAAAGCTGTCGCCTATAATTCCAATTTAAATGCTAAATAATGAAAAAGACGAACTAATCCCTAAGGTCCTAATAATTCAATTAAACCGCGATCAAGATAACGATTAATAATAGAAGAAATTTTAAGAATATTAACTAAAATCCAATAATAATAAATATTTAAATGGTTTAAAGTAGCAGTGGACTCTATAGGTAAAAGAAAATTACGATACTAAAAAGAAGTGTTAAGAGAAGATTTACGAACACTAGGGAAAAAAGTTAGTAATAAAAGAAGAGTAGAAGTAGGTAACCATAAAAAGATAGAAACAGGAGCAAAAAGACCATCTAATAAACCAACAGGATTAATAGGATGAAAAAACTAAGCTTGAGAATAAAAAGTAGAACCTAAGCCTAAAAAAATTTCATGAGTTAAATATCCAAAGAAAGCTGCACCTAAACCTAAAATAAATAAAGGAATATACATAAAGAAAGAAGGATCATGAATTAAGGTTAATACTGTTTTTGGAAAATGTGGTTTAGCAAAAAAAGTAAGAATCATTAATCTAGCTGAATAAGTGGCAGTTAATACTGCTGCCATTAATGCTAAAACATAAGCAACAGAACTAGTTACATTACGAGGTACTAAAGCTATTTCCAACAGTAAATCCTTGGAGTAAAACCCAGTTAAAAAAGGAAAAGCCATTAAAGATAAACTTCCTAATAAAATAAAGCTATAAGTTTTAGGTAACTATAAAACTAAACTACCATATTTGCGAAGGTCCTGCAAAAAATATTAACAAAACATATTAAATATATTAAATATATTATCCTGCGGACACTTACAAGTTTCAGTCCTGTTAAAAAATTATCAAATAAATCCTAAAGATATTTATATCTAATGGTCGTTTACGATATTGTTTTTTTTAACGCAAATTAAAATAACTAAAACGCAAAAAAAAACTTTAAAAATTATAATACTATAAATTAACGCGAATCAATCCCAGCGATTTAATTATAAGATTTCAAACCAAGAAGAGGATAAGATTCAAAGAAAGGGATCAAAATTGAAATAAGATCTGATAATTTAAATATTTTAATCTCACAAGAATTTTCATATTCATATAAAGAACCTTTAAAGCCTAAAAACGAATGTATTTTTTTATATAGTAACTATTCACGAATATGTAATCCAAGAGAAAAGAAAGGAGTTAAAACACCAGTAGTTTTATTAGTAACAACAAAAAAAGAACCTTCCCAAGTTATAAAACCAGAAAAACCAAAAAGGATTTAAAGATTATATCATAGGTTCAAAAGCAGGTTTAACAACAGAAATAATAAAAGGTAAAGAATTTTGAAGTAGGTCAGACTACCCTGTGTTAATACTAGCTATTAAAGAAATAATATTGTGTAGACCAGGAAAAGTAAGATGTGCACCTTCTTTCATAATATTAACACAACTTTACCATAAATCAAAATCTAATTTTTTTACAACTTTGTAAAGGAAACTCCATAAAATGTGGTAAAAGAATAGTAACAATTTGATTAAAATCACTTATTTCATATATAACAACTTTTCTAGTATTACGTATAGTTAAGCAACCAATACCTCCAAAAAATTTTTGAATAAGTTCTAACTAATCAGCATCTTTAACATGAAGTTCAATCACGTATCGTAAATGAACACGCCAACCAATTTTGTTACTTGAAGATCAGGTGACAGAAATATTAAAACAACCCTCAGCATCAGTAACACCAGTTATATACCAAGGACTTAATTTAATTTTGTCAACACTATTAGAATTATTAGAAACAATTATAGGAAAAGATGCTAGACTTAAAAACTAATTTTATATAAGATCAGGATTAAATAATAAATATTTAATGTAACTTTGCAATATTTATCCCACAGCTTGATATTATCTTACCGTAATAAAAAAATTTATTCATACTTTCGTAAGGGGTCTGACTATATCTTAATCCCACATTTATGAGAAATTTACTCAATTTAAACCATAAGGTCGGGATCGTTAATCCCATGTAGGTACTACTACCGTATAGTCGATGCGCTTTTATCCTTATAATTAAAAAAAACGAAAGCACTTACTTTCCTATCATTATAGTAATTTTTAATTCTCTAAACTTATCTATACTGTCACTAGCGTAGCAAACCCGGAGGGTAGCTAAGAACCATAGCAAACGGTAGGCTGAAATATATAATAAATTTGCGAGTACATGAGTAAACGTTTACTAGAATAAGCATAGAACTTTAAGAAATGCCATCTAATAAAACTCAAATATAAGGAATTTAGTTCCGCGAAGATCCATTTCACTTTCGATCATCTTAAGCCTCATTACACCAGATAATACACTAATAAGTGGTATATCTATAGAAAGATGATTAACCTTTCGTACTTTCAAAAGTTACCTTTTTACTAGCTGTAGCTTAAGTTTTAGGAATTGCCCGGAGTTAGATAGTATTAGAACAGGACCTGTTCATCAGCCATAGCATGAATTACCGCCATAAAAAAAAAGATCTACTTCATTTATGAAACAATTAAAAACTTAAAATATACGAATTGTATAAGGTAAATATTTTTGTTTACTATAGTAGATAAGTTTTGGGCCATATCTTGAGATTTATATAATATTAAAAAACATAAATTGTAACCAATATAGTTAATTTGATAAAGGAGTTATTAACTGTTAGTAAAAGATTGTTTTACAATAACAAAATGTCACGTAGTTTGACGTTACGCTGGTTTCAGTCCAGGGTAGCAATAAAGACAACAAAAAAAATTCGTAAAAGTTTCTAAAATCACGGTTTATTAAAAGTTATAAAAATTTTTATAATGATCCCAGTTAAAGTAAGTTCTACCATTATACATTAAAGATTTAATTTTACATATATTATCTACATTTGAATAATGTTCTTTTTTAATAAAATTACCTTTTAAAAAGATAAATAACCCTAGTATTTAGAACTAAATAAAGGATATTTATCTAGATAGGTTTCAGTCCATTAAAACAATATTTCCATTTAAACTAGTAGTTCGAACTCTAAATTGAAGATTAGAAGAATTCTTTTTAGTTTCCTTTAAGTAATTTAAAGGAAATTTACTAAGGTTATTTAATAAAGATTCTGTTTCTGTACCACTTAATTCATCTTTCTTTTGAACTAATTCAAAAGAACAAGCTAGACGAGTCGCTGTTAAACCTTTAGAGACTCGAATAAAAAAATGACCTTTAGAGTCAGCAGCATCAATAAAACCAGACTGAAACCAACCAAGCATTATAATTTAAAGAAGATATATCCAAAGGCTATTTATTTAAATTATAACCACGACTATTAACATAATATATTAAAAGGTATAATTGATTTATTTTTGAAGTACGAAAATAACCATTAACTAAATTAATAATAAATACAAGGTTAATTAAATTAGAAATTATAAGATAATAAGCATTTTTACCTTTAATTTTATAAACTTGTCCAAAACCTAATTTTTGTTGAAGTAATAAAGCTAAAGGTAGATCTTTAGAGTTAAAAGAGATAGTAATTTGAGGTGAGATTATTTTATCATTATTATCTCTAAATCGTTTATAAATATGAATACAACCATCACCTTCAATCTGAAACCAAACCGGCTAAATAAGACTTAAACTACATTGGATTAGAGTTAATACTGGAAGAGTAGAAACACAATTTATTTTTAATATTTGAAACTTTCAGCATAAGGCCTCTGAAATTTCCAAAAATGTTATATTTTTGGTTATTATCTGATAATATATTAATAAAAGAAAAACACCAGAGTAAATGCTCAGCATTAGAGATGCCTATAAGAATATGTTCCAGAATATAGCTGAATAAAAAAACAGGCACGAAATATAAGGCACCTGCTGATAAAAATAATAAAGCTTTAAACATAGCATGGTTACAAAGATGAAAAAGTGCTAAACTATATTGACTTAGCTGCCTTATTATAAGCCTAATTTATAATGGAATGAAGATAAAATATAGCTCAAACAAATAGATCTTAATTTTACAATTTCACTTTTAGGAATTCTTATACGATAATATTTCTTATCTCCAGCTTTACAAGTCATAAGATTAAAAGAAATATTAAATTTACTAAATAATCGTAAATATTCTACTTCTAATACAGTAAAATTATCGGTACATAATATTAATCTATTTCTAGAAGAGTCCCATGTACCATCCCCCCTGATCCAATAAGCTAAACAAATAGGAGTAAAATATTGTTCTAAATCTAAAGGCTAATATATCATAAATCAGTAAAGTAAGGTAAAGTATATGTTTGAAAATAAGAAATTATTTTTTTATTAGGACCTCTATCTAGATATTTAACATTATTTGATACTAAATTAAGATCATAGGATTTTTGCCATAAATCATAAGTTAAATCATGGTTGACTTGTTGAATACTTAATAAAGCATGGCGGCCATTCATTCGTAAATTACCATCAGATAATAACATACCATATAGAACTTATCTATAAAAATCAGGTATATTGTTACTAATATTAATTTTATCATACTTAAAAAAGGATTAATAAAAAGGATTATACATTATTAACCATTTACATGGATTAAGTATTACTAGTAATCTCTGAAATCACTATTGTTTAACAGATGCAACTGTTGAACTTAAGTCGTGATCTGCTAATAACATTTTATATTGTTTAAGCATAAAGTAATATATATATTGAAGCCTAAGACCACAAGCAACAACCATGTCATATGCGTTATTATCTAAAATAGTACAACGAATACATAGTAGGTTAACGGTTAGTAGAACTTAATGTAATAAAATAGTATATAAATAAAGCAAAAGTATTTTATAATTATATTCTATGGAGCTGTAGTGTAGTGTCTTACATAAGTATAAGAAGAATAGATAAAAAAGCAAGACTATTAAATATACAAATGAATTGTTTTTATACTTAAAGCAAAACAAAAGAACTTTATTGTATAGTCTTTAAGAATCTGTTAATAACCTTAACTGTGTTAAAATTGATAACATTTTCTGCAAATAAAAGGCTTACTTTTTTTTGCATATAAATAAATTAGTCCATAAATAAAATCAGTAAAGATTAATTATGTACAGATTAAAGGGTCACAAAAAAATCTATCAATTAAAAACTCATTACATATAAACTGTGTACTATATCTTCGATCTTTACAAAAAAATGTATAACAAATTCTTGTGCTAATAAAAAAGCAAAGTAATTTGTTATAAGGTCTTATCTAAATCTCAACCGTTACCATATGGGTCCCCGGACCTAATGGTACCTGGACCGTTGTAAAAAAAATAATAAAACCTCCACCGAATCAGCTACGCTGACTAGCTAAGAACCATAGCAAAGGAGAAACCAAATATTAAAAGTTATCAAGAAACATTATCAGATTAAGATAACGGTTCTTAAGTAATAAACCAAGTAACAGATTGATTATTATAAATACAATTGAAAGGTTTATCGATCAATGATCGAAACACCATTGAAAATAACTATATTTTTTATTCTATTCACGACACATAAAACGCACACCAGGGAAAGAAGTAATAAAAGATTTATTATTAAAGTTATAACAATAAACAGGTTTAGCTAAACGAGCAGCACCTTGTAACTGTGCCTAACGTTCAGTCTCAGGAATAATTCGACCTTTAAGAGTCTCACTAATTTTAAATTTTACATCTGAAGATAAAGATTTACCGAAATTATAATGATTAGCACCAGTAAAAGGTTCTAACACAAATTAAATTTTGTAATAACTTGGATTTATTTGACAAAAGCAATAATTTTCACGTAAATGT
This sequence comes from Nowakowskiella sp. JEL0407, assembly GCA_027600645.1. Taxonomy (NCBI): domain Eukaryota; kingdom Fungi; phylum Chytridiomycota; class Chytridiomycetes; order Cladochytriales; family Nowakowskiellaceae; genus Nowakowskiella; species Nowakowskiella sp. JEL0407. The sequence continues at coordinate 7,562 of JADGJK010000383.1, forward strand.
AAAATTGATAACTCAACATCCTTCAGACGCTCGCGTCTGAAGGCCGCTTGCGGTCCTTTTATAAAATGAATAAATTATAAATTCCATATTTATTAATTGCTTTACAAATAGGCATTTTATCTAACATATTATTAATATAATTTTAAGAAAAATATTTATATAAACGGACTTAAAGATTAACAGATCGGCCTACATAACAACGTTTAGTAACAGTATTATACCATAAATAGATACCACTTTTTTAATTAAAAGGATTTAACAAAGTATGTTTTAAATCATTGTTAATAAAAAAGAATCTTACTAAATATCTTTAGGAGAATTATTATTTTTAGTATTAGTTGAAAACAGTAACCCTATTGACTAGTAGTAGAAAAAGCAATAACACGTTTAATATCAGACTCTAATAGTCCTGCGGCAGCACCCTACTAAGCACTTAAACCACCCAACCAAGTAATAAACATTAAACTAGTAGAGCTCCATTCCAATAAAGGACTAAAGCGCATTAATAAATAAACACCAGCTGTTCAAATATTTGTATTAGAGCTAAATTTATAAGAACTATAATACAAAGGACTACCCCATAAAATTTTATATTTAATCTCGGTGCATCTATGTCCTACGGCACTGCCGGGGGGGGGAGGGGGGAACCCTTATAGGAAATGCTGCTGATAATATTATTAGATTTTTTCAGCATATAATAAAAATACGTAAAACCATATAAATAAAAAAACCACATGAAGTATAAAATATATAGAGAGAATACGGGCAACAGTAAAAAAACATATTCTAGAAAAATAAAAACTACTATGCGAAAATAAAACTGAAACTAAATTAAAAGCTGTCACTAGCGTAGCAAACCCGGAGGGTAGCTAAGAACCATAGCAAACGGTAGCTAAATTTTAATAAATTCACCTTATAATAAAATTACTAATACAATAATTTATTAATAGCTTGAACTTGATAATAAATCATTACAGCATTAAATTAAAAAAACAGCTAATAATTATAAAGGGGGAATGGAATTAAGATTTATACTACGTGTTATTAAAAAAGAGCCTTAAGCATAAGTAAAGCCAGAGATTTAAGATTTTATAAGAATTAAAGGAATAATAGTAAAAAAAAAAGAAAGGACTAGAATAAATATTAAAAAAGTATGTTACCATGGTAGCACTATGAATCTAAGCACTTACTGGAGTTGGACCTTCCCTATAAATTAAAGATTATAAACCTAATTTATACATCATAGAAGGAATCATATAAGGAGAAACTAATTGACGTAAACGAGCAATATTACCCGCTGTAGAACTAAAACGAATACGATAGCCAGTTTTACCAAAAGGACTACTAATACGACGTTTAGAAGAATAAACCATATTTAAATTTGTATAAAAAGCATTAATTAAAATAGTAACTTCATCAGAGGTAAAATGTTCAGTACATAAATACAGAGTACCTTCACTCCAGTAATCATCAGACATGATCAAATAAGCCAAACTAACAGGGGAAATAAAAGAGACAATGTTTGAAGGTAAGACTTATAACCAATTAATACGAGAAGTAGTATCAGGATTAGGAACTGAAACCATACCAAGAAGAATGTAATAAAGCAAATTTACTAAAGAAACGAGAACCTTTCAAGAATTGAGTGGAACCATCTTTATGATTATGTTGAGTAGGAGGATAAACAGTAAAAAAAACGGAAAGGTTAGTTAAAATATCAGCTAATAAAGGAAGTTGAAGAGAACCAAAAGTAAAGGCTAATCTGGCTTTATCTTTATTACCATTATATTGCTAACTACCATCGCCTAATAATAAACCTACTAGAATTTCACGTTGTTTAGTAGTTAAAAGACCAGGAAACAAAAAAGTATAGGAAAGGGTATCATTAGAAAACCTGAAACCAAACATAAAACTAAGAAGAAAACTAAGATTAATAAAACATAAGCATAATAAAGAAAATATGGATATTTCCCAAAAAAAAATTAAGTTAGACTATGTATTTAAACAATCATAGATTGAAACCAGAGACTAGAAATATTAAAATATAACTATTAGTCGTTGAACATTCTAAATTATAAAGAATTTGTTGCAAGTTAAAAAAAGAATTCCTTGCATATACTCTGAAGTTAAAGCAACGGAGATCATTGCTTGAACAAGCCAATTACCAAGAAATAATTGAGCACTTTTAGCGGCAGCAGCAATTAAGAAGAGAATACAGATAATAAAAAGTAAATCACTATTAATATAAGAAGCTAAACTGAAAATGGTAGGCATAGACAAGTCAGCAAATAAACCAATACATAGTAATAAACCAAGGCTTAAAGCCATATCCACGGCAATCAAATTTATCTAAAATTAAAAATTATTTTCTTTTAGAATTCATATTATCTTTAATAGATTTTATTAATGAAAATCCCGAAGGATTTAAATGTTGACCTTCATCTATTAAAGTAGCTATTTTACAAAAATCTTGAAAATCTAAAGATTTGTTACCTTGTATTGGACAAATTTTAAAAGCAGGTATAATAATATCTTTTAGATCAATAAATTTACTAACTTTAAAAACTAAAGCATTTTCACTATGTTTAGAAACAGTACCACAATTTAAATATTTAGCAAGATGTTCTAATAATAATTTATCTCTATTATGCTGTGTAATAGAAAAGGATAGTTGGCAATATTGTTTTTTAGAATTAGATACAGGAAAACTAACTAAAAAGCAACCATCACCACTTACAAAACCAGCAATCCAACTAAAACCAGGAATAATAGGTTCACTTATAATTTGGCGAGGAACTGGTTTACAATTCCTAAATTTAGCCTGTTGAAGGTTAGATAAACCAAAAATAAGTGACGCTTTAAGATCAATAATTTTTTGTAAACCTATTTCAGTTAAATGTTCTTTGTTATATACAAGAGTAACAATCTGTTTAAATAACTAAAAATCAGCATTTTTTTGAGATATTAAAGGATAATTGTCAAAATGAGGGATTATGGTATGAATTAAAGAATGAAGAGAATTAACTCTAAAGCTTTGCTCCAGACGATTATTCTTAATTACAAAAGTACCACAACCAAAAAACTGTTGAAATTGGAGTAATAATTTATTATCTTTAGAATGTAGAGATATTTGAAAACTTGGTTTTACGATCCAACCTTCCCTATTTTTAATACGACGATCAATATAGATAGAAACACTAAAACAAGCTTCAGCATCACAAAAACCAGTAACAAAGTAAGGATCTAAATTAGAATTATTATTTTGTATAAATGCATTAGTATGAAAAGAAATTCTAGATAATTGTTTAGAAAGGATTTTGACTTGCTAACCACTTTCGCGGCCCGCTAGAATACACCTTAAGAGCGAATAAAAATTAAAATATAAAAGACTCTAACTACCATCTACTCGTTGCTCTTTTACAAAGTCTAATAATATATTAGAATTTGATTTAGATCCGCGATAACCCATTTCATTTTCAATCATTTTAAGGGTTGTTACCATACAACGATAATTAGTCGTACCACTTATAATGTTTCCAAAAAAGTTTGGTACCTTAAATTTTAGGGTGTTCCCGGAGTTTGATAATTTGAGGCACTAAAGAGAAATCCTACTTCTCTAAGCACCAATTCTATTCATTAAAAAAGCTTTAAGAGCAGCAATATTAGCAAAAACTCTAGTAAACCAGAAATTAATAAGAAGATAACTAACAAGACCGACCAAACCCTAGCACTAATAAAGATAATATAAAAAATATTAGTGGCAGAAATAATCTAAACTAGAAAATAGGCTAAAAAAAATGCTGAAAACATAGAATTAGACTGAAACCAACCTAAGAATTAGAATTCTGCTAAGTTTTAAATGCTAAATAAAATAATAAATAAATTGCAAACAAAACAGTTAAAACCAAAGAAAATTAACGTACTCACCGTAAGTTTACAGTTTATGTGAGACTATTATTGTAAAGTAGCATAGTTTCTTAAAACTTACCTTGTACTTTAAAACCAAAAAGCAATAGTAGTGCTAAGATAAATGGAGAATGCTACCCGATAATAAGATTAAATATATACAGGTTAATTAGTAAAAGAGGACCTGAAACCAACGAAGCAAAGAATCGTTGTGTAAAAACAATATTAGGCGGTAGCGATATAGATTAAAAAAAAATAAACAGCAACAGCTTCACTGGTCGTTGATAACATATACTACACATCTATTAGTATTAAAATCCAGAGGGTACCACGTAAAAAGGTTGTTTACGATACGGCGAATACTCGGTGGTCGTTTACGATTCGGAGGACACATTTATCCGGAAACCGATAACGGTAAAGAATATAAAGTAGTAAAAATTGAAAACCATTAAGGAATCTAACAAACATACTATTAACAATAAAACCAGAAGGTTTCAAGGAATTACTTAAAGCCTTAAGCAATAAAACTTTATTAAATACAGTCCAAGCTAATTATCTATAAAATTTTTTTATGTTAAAACATTACCATATAAGATAAAATAAATACTTACACAAACGATTAAAAAAAGTTTTTATTGTAGGGTTTTGACTGTACATTAAGCAGCATTACAGCTACCCACCATTGAGCCAGTCGATAGAGATTACTAATATAACCTACGGTCTGAAAATTAAAACTATGTATTTTTGACCGTTTTCAAAAATGTCGCAATAAAAGTCCTTAAATACTTTAAAATCCGGCTCATGTATACATTATGGAGGCCAACCGTGGTATTAACAAAAATATATTGAAATACAGAACGTTTAAAACACATCTATTTAAGTTAACAGGAATAAAATCATTACCAGAGGACCCCTGTGGTACCACCGGGTTATCTCCTATAGGAAAAAAAGATTTTAAAGTATTAAACACATTAAAATGTGATACCTACAGCAACAGTCCTATATGAAGCTATAATCGTAAGGAAAATTTTACATTCTCTATTAGGATTAGCAAGTTTTACTAGAAATGATAAGAATAAAAAAATAAAATCGAACGTAATGTAAAAATGCCGTTCAAATAAAATTTAATCATTTAGCAATAGGATACCTGGTAAAATTTAATCTCTATAAAAAACTATAAAGAAACATTTATTACTATCAAACCTAAAAAAAAAGTATAAACTGCCCGAGACAGCTTGACGCTGCGCTAACCGAGAGTTATACTCTCTGGTGATTACCTAATAAAGAGACTTTAAACCGTAATTGCCTTCGCTAATTATGGAACTAAAACCAAACCGTAACGGAGATGAAGAAAGAGGGGCTAAAGATAGAGTATTAATGTAACCATAAGTTGTTATAAAGTTACATACATCTGCGTCCAATAGCCGTTAGCGATTAGCGAAAAAAAAACAATAGCGAAAAATGGATCAGCTGACTCAAAAGTAATTAAATACTAGGAATTTTAGGCCCCCCTAAATTTTATGTAGTACTCTTTTTTAAAGCTTATTTACTAGGTGATAAGTGTCGTTATAAAAAAGAGAGGGCTGTAAGGGGTCAATACCCATTTAACTTATAATGCATACTTTCAACCATATAAGATTTAATAAGAAAAGATAATGTAGGCATAGATTCTTTATAGATATAAATAATATAACCTTTAGATAAATAAGAAGAATGAGCATGAATAGAATTTTTAAGATTATATTGAGTCGTTAAAAAAGACGAAAATAATTGTAACTCATTCTATGAAAAATTATTTAAAGCAATACTGGCACCAGCATTTTTTTTAGCAGAGCCATCACTTTGAAATAAAACAGCTAAAGCTAAAGGAGTTAAATAAAGTTGTAACATCTCAAAGGAAGGCATAACTTTAATACCATTTAAATAAAAAAGAGCATGCATCCAATTAAGACTTGAAAAAGTGTAAGTATTAAAACTGATTTCATAAGTAGTACGACCTCGAAAGCCAGTAGCAGCACGAGGTCGAATAACAGGTTTAATACAAGAACAATATCCTTTAGAACTAAAAAAATACCAAGACCACATTAAAAATTCAACATTAATATTAGATTGAGAAAATTTAAATCTAGTACCTAATCCACCACTTCTTAATTCTAAATGACCGTCACTTAAAACAGCTCCAAATAAAACTTGAAGGATATCAAAATTATGAGGACCTATACGTTGATAAGATTTTAATTTTGGTACATTATTAAGCAATAAAATATTGAATGATTTAAGGCACTCTATTGTACCTTCCCACAAGAAATTTTTAATTTAAAGACCAACTTTATAAAGCATAGATTCATGTAAATAAGGTAATACTAAAGCACGTAATTTACTAAGTTGACTTAGTGGAATTCGTATAACATACTGTGTTTTATTACGGACCGTAGTATTACAATCAATATTAAACTTAGTTTTTAAGACAGTAATTAATACTAAAACTTCTTGATGAGAAAAAGCATTAGTATGCTAAATTAAACCACTATTACCTAATCCACCACTTCTTAATTCTAAATGACCGTCACTTAAAACAGCTCCAAATAAAACTTGAAGGATATCAAAATTATGAGGACCTATACGTTGATAAGATTTTAATTTTGGTACATTATTAAGCAATAAAATATTGAATGATTTAAGGCACTCTATTGTACCTTCCCACAAGAAATTTTTAATTTAAAGACCAACTTTATAAAGCATAGATTCATGTAAATAAGGTAATACTAAAGCACGTAATTTACTAAGTTGACTTAGTGGAATTCGTATAACATACTGTGTTTTATTACGGACCGTAGTATTACAATCAATATTAAACTTAGTTTTTAAGACAGTAATTAATACTAAAACTTCTTGATGAGAAAAAGCATTAGTATGCTAAATTAAACCACTATTAGTTAAACCACCATCATCCATTAACCATAAAGCTAAACCAATGGGAGTTAATAAATCATGAATAGAAGATGGTAAAGATTTAACTCCTGTAGAGTAAAATAAATCATGATAAAAATTAAAACATGGAAAGCGTAATGTTTTAAATTGTAAAGAATCATAAAATTTACCAGTACGAGAATCAGGGCGACGATTAGTAGACCTAGGGGGTGTACCAACAAAATCTTTAAAAAGTTCATATAACCATAAAAGATAAGCACTATGAACTTTTAAAGATTGATCAAAACTTAAACGAGTATCACCTTGAGCGGAAGTACGTTCAGCATAAACATCACCTAATAATAAACCAATTAAAGCTTCAGATAAAAAAGGAGATGGGTCGGTACTATTTTTATAATCTCTCGAATATTTTTGACCGCCAGTTGTACCTTTTTTTGCTGTACTTTTTTTTGAAGTATATTTGCGCTTATCCTTACAATAGAATAATATATTAGAAGCTAAACAAATAGCAGAATCCCACATTTAAAAATAAAAACCGCAAGCGGCCTTCAGACGTGATTGCTTCGCTGGTTTCAGGTCCTACAGATTAAAAAAAAAAGACCTCTAAATAAAAAAAATTAGAACTATAACTTATAAGATTAAATTCTATAAGACTCATTAATGAATAAGTAGATTCCTACAGTCAGAAGAAATTAAAAAAACTTTTATGGATAGTCTTTGAGGAATCTGAAGCTAACCAAGGTAAAAAACACATTGATGAAAAAACTAAAGGTTCCTGCTGATAAATTAAAAAACTGAAACAAAAATTTTTTTCAGCATATAATATAATTTAATTAGAGTTGGGATATTGTAAACAATCTTTGAGTAGATACATTACCGGATCACTGGTAGCCTACCAAATGAATATATTTAACGGATCAGCCCTAAAATAGAATTAATAAATTTTCACCAGTAACTAAAAGTAACATACTAAAAGAAAATAAGGATAAGTAAGAAAAGAAACGTGGTAAATGCGAAGAAATCAAATTTATCATACAATCTGAAACCAAATTTAAAAAACAAAAAAAGATAGAAAGTAGTTAAGAAACAGTATAACTAATAGCTATAGATTACTACTACCAGAGGATTAAGGACAACAAAAAAGAAATAAAAAACAAAACAAGTGCGTAGATAAAGCCTAAAATAAAAGTTAACATTGGAGCGAAATAATATTAATTACTGAAACCAAAAGATAAAAGTTGTTAGTGAGGTTATAGAGATTTGAAAACAGAAGTTGACAAAGAATTAAAGATTACGTGGCCGCTAAGCCCAAAAATCAGAAACCGGACAAGAAATCACCAACGGTAAAAACATAATAAGATAACGAATAGATATATAAAAAACCTTTGGAATAAGCAAAACCAATTCAAAACCATTATTTTAGTAGAAGAACCAGAAAAGATGAACCAGTGACCTACGAATTAGAGTATTAAAAACACTAACTAAATAGCACAGAAATAAGACAATAATTATTTATATGACAAAACACACGAAGTACGAAACACTACGTATGAAATTCGTGTAATTCGTGAAATTCGCAAACATACGAAGCCTTTAGGCATTAAGGACGCACACAGGAGAAAAACCCAAAGATATTACAAAAAGGGAAAGTAGGAGATTAAAGCAAGGGATAGAAGACACAGAACTTATTTAAGTTAATAAACCAAAGAAAAAAAAGCTGAAACCAACATGGATGAAAAAAAAAATATGAAACTATACATTAAAAAAATAAGGGGTATTTGTAATAAAGTTGAATATGTATTATTATAAAACCTGTTGTAAAAAAATATTATAAAAAAAACTGTCACCGTAGCTGATTAGCGAAGCAAAGGTATTATAAAAAATATGTTGAACCCAAATAGAAAGTTTTACCATGTGACCCTTAAAATTGGTTGTTGTGTACTAATTAAATATGTTGATTAATCCAAATTTGTTGAACAATAATATAAAATAAAAAGCTGAAACCACATGAAATACAGATTCAAAACTGTGTAGTAAAATTTAAAATATTGTAGTGGTGTATATATTATATAATAGTATTAAAAAAAATATGTTGAACCCAAATAGAAAGTTTTACCATGTGACCCTTAAAATTGGTTGTTGTGTACTAATTAAATATGTTGATTAATCCAAATTTGTTGAACAATAATATAAAATAAAAAGCTGAAACCACATGAAATACAGATTCAAAACTGTGTAGTAAAATTTAAAATATTGTAGTGGTGTATATATTATATAATAGTATTAAAAAAAATATGT
>JADGJK010000384.1:0-16630 GCA_027600645.1 Nowakowskiella sp. JEL0407
TTTAAAAATTTTTTTTTTATATAAAATTTGTTTATATTTTTTTAAATTATTTTTATTTAAATTTTTTTTTTTTTTAATTTATTTTTTTTTTAATTTTTTTTTTTTTTTTTTTGATTCATTAACTTGCAAGATAAAACTACTCTTTTTATATTAAATTTTCGGTGTTTTTTTTAGAAAAAAAAGCAAGAAAAAATCCTGATGTGATGCGTCGTGACCTTGCACCGTCTTCTTTTTTTGGTTCTATTTAACTACATGAGATTTTTTTCAAAGAAGAAAACAAAAAAGTAAAATTAGGAAAAAAAATTGGGAAATAAATTGTTCTAAGATATAAAAAAATCTAAACGTGAAGAAGAATGAAATGCTTTTTTAATCTAAACATTAATCTAAAGTTTGTAACGGGGGTACTCACATTAAACAACAAAAAAAATTAAAACGAAAAAAACCCAATTCCGTTTTTAAAAAAAAGAAAAAAAGAAAGATAAATCTCTCAAAAGAAAACCATTTCGAAAACAAAATATGAAAAAAAAATCAAATCGAACAAAATTATTGCAGTGTCAATTCACCTCGCTCCGGAACACCATTCTTCCCCGCCTTCACACGAAGTTCCGCCACTTTCGCACGCTTCAATTTAATCTTTACCGCTGTTTCAATAACCAAATCAGGCGGTAACAGCGTCGCTGGAACATGTAACAAAAACGCTAAAATGTCGCCTGTGTTTTTTAGCGATAGGATTTTGTCTTGTGATAGTTCTAGGATGGCTAATCCGACTCTTATTTCCGCCTTGATACCTTTGGATATAATTTTTTAGTGGGAGATGAAGTGGGGGGAAAGATAAGGGAAACGGGTTACGGGGTTACCATCACACATAAACATATCCCAAAATCTTAAAACGGTTTCCCATGGAAGGGAAGAAGTGAATAGTGTCATAAACCATGGCGCGGTGTACATAATAGGGGTAACTTCATTTTTTTCCTACGAAAATCAAATTACAAAATAATAAAGAAGTAGATTTCGATATGGGGGGGATGTACCAAATGTTTAGAAATCTTTCTGAATTTACGATGCAACAAATATTCAAAAACGGCCGAATCTTTTCTTAATTGCGATAATGATTCATCATATACATCCCGCATACTGGTATTTAATAATGCGACCAACATCCAAAACGTATCCTACACAAAAGTATCGTTTAACGTTTAATAAAAACGGTTGGAGGGGAAAACAGGGTGATATTTACTTCGGCAGGCATATACATCAGCAACATTCCAGCAACCATTCCCATTCCTTGACAATAGCCGACTTTTGGGTTATATTGGGCGTAAGCTTTTAAAACGTTTGATAGGGATCGTTGGCCTTCACCGTCTTTTTGGAATAACTGGTGATCTGTAGGAGATTTTGAGTAAAGAATTAAAGAAACTGAGAGGGGTTTTTTGGGAACCAGGATAACATCTTCCAATATCTTTTTCTATAGATTCGTAAATTGGTATCGGGTCTTTTTTCAACAGTTCCTATACACACACACCAAATACAAAAAATAAACCAACAGAGTTTAATTCTATGTTATAACGAAACAAAAAAAAAAAAAGATAGGAGGGGAATTACGAGATATTGACCGTCTTTTTTTAGTTTCGCAACGTTTAGTAGTTTTTGCCAAACTTGACTTCGTAGAGAATTAGGGATACCGACTCGACACAGGTTCTTAATCTAAACATTCCAACAGATAGAAGAGGGAAAGAGGGGGTTGTTAGCGATAAGTTGAATAGTGGAGAGAGGGAATACATGTCGCAGTTTCCTGGATGAGGACGGCCAGGAGGACAGCAGGGACAGCCAGAGGGACTCCAGGTTCTTACTGGGCTTCTTGGCCCTGGCCACGGCCGAAGCAGGGGCGTCTCTGAAGAAGCCGTAAGCGTCCGTGGGCTGTGGTGATTCAGTGGCCATTTGTGCCTTTATGGACGACCTGCTGCTGCCCTCGTCCCCGCCCTCTGCCCTGTCCGAGTCGCTGTCTGTCGCCCTGCCCTCGGGCCTGGGGATCTGTCTCGCGCTGCTGCTCTTGCTCGCTGCTGGCTTCCTGTTCCCCGCAAGAGCGTGTCTGGAGTACGTGCTCCAAATCAACTGGTGCAGGCGCTTCTGTTTCGTAAACCTGCTCGCTTTAGGTCCGGTCCCCAAACACGTAGCATTCATAATGGACGGCAACCGTCGTTTCGCAAAAAAACAAAACTTGGAAATCTTCAAAGGCCATTTGCAAGGTTTCGTCGCTTTCGAAAAAACTCTTGAATGGTGCTACGAACTTGGTGTGAAATGCGTAACGGTGTATGCGTTTAGTATTGAGAATTTTAAACGGTCGAAAGAGGAAGTCGAGGTGTTGATGGATTTGTTTGCAAAGAAATTGAACGAGTTTGTGGAAAATCGGGAGTTGGTCGAAAAGTATGGGATTCGGATTAGAGTTGTTGGTGATACGGGTTTGTTGCCAGAGTTTTTGAGAAATGTTATTGGGAATGTTGAGGAGATGACTCGCGGGAATTCTGGGTACCCCCTCCTACATCCTACATACATGTCTATCTCTCTTAACTAATCCTTCTTGTTTAGGACAATATTGAATGTGTGTTGTCCTTATACGGCCAGACACGAAATTACTAGTGCTGTAGAGTGCGTTTTAAAAGATACGCAATCCCAAAAACTTAAAGTAAACGAAATCACACAAACGGTGATTGAGGATAGATTATTTACGAGTGATTGTCCGAAATTGGAGATTCTAGTCAGAACTTCGGGTGAAGTCAGATTAAGTGATTTTCTGCTATGGCAGGCAAGTCGATCCCTTTCTTTCTCTCTTTCTCTTCTCAAGCGATCTCTTTTTTAGTGCGTTGAGGGATGTTCGATACATTTCTTGGACATAAGTTGGCCTGAATTTTCGTTTATTGATATGATTCCTATATTATTCTCATTCCAATGTAGAAAAATCCTCAATAATCACCACTGAAACCCCCTCTAAAATAAATTAAAACCCCCCAGAGATCACTGAAACCCTGAAATAAATTAAAACCTCGCCAGAGATCACCTTATCAGCATCTGTCAAGTACTCTCATAAGATGAAATTGCGGACACACATTCTAATTCTCTGGCCTCTCGCCATCTCCGCCGGAAATTCGCTTCTCTTACAACAAGAAAACAACAAACCAGCAAACACAGTGCCGTCCCCTCTATCCTCTCCATCCGCACAACCGAATTCCAAATCAAGTATTCCAATTCAGTTATCCAGAAAACTGGTTTTTATGGATATGTTTGAGAACCAATATACCGTGAAATTCAGTGACGCATATATCTCTGAAACTTCATTACAGGTAAAAAAATCCCCTGTTTGTTACATTATGGGAAGTATCAAATATTAATCAAAACTTTATAAAATTCACGGAATTTTATTCATAACCAAAAAAACAACCATATTTTAAATCCATCGTTCGATTATTTATGTTTTATTGTAAAAACAACTCCACGTTAGAAATCAAATTACGAAATTATGGTTTGGAATTCTAATCAATACGCATGTAAATTCCCTGCACACCCTTCAAACACACCACACCACCCAACTACACTTTCCGACGAGGAATTTCTCCTCGATTCCGCATTAAACGAAATAAACTCGCTTTCCGGAATCTGTCTAGAATCAGTAACTCAACCCAATACTTTTAATTCACTTTCAACTTTTAACCAACTCTTTTCTTTCTTTTCTTTCTTTTTTTTGGGGGGGATTTGTTTGGAATTCGTTCGGGTTGGTTTTGGGGTTGTTGGTTTTTTTTTAGACACCAGGGTTTTGGACATACGAATACTGTCACGGAAAACACGTCCGACAATATAGAAAAACCCGTAAACCGTCCACCAAACAAAACCCACATAAATCATCCTCTTCCTCGTCTTCTTCTTCATCAGATTCAGACAATAAATTTTTCGATAAGAATACGGATAACGTTAAAGATTTATCACAAATTGAGAAATTATTTTTAAATGTGAATTATTATTTGGGGTATTTTCCGGGAGATTTGGGTGACTTTTCGCGATTGGAAGTGGGTGGTTTGGATGTGGAGGTGAGTAAACGCGACCCGTTTGTAGATTATTCGCGACGGGTGGGGAAGTTTGGGTCGCAGATGGTTGTATTGGATCGAGAGGGACGACAGTATTTAAGACAGTATTGGACGGATGGAACTTTATGCGATAAAACTACGTATGGCCGGACGGTTGAGATTCAAGTATGTTAGATACCGTTATTGTTTACTATATCTTTATGTATTTAAATAATCTTTATTTTATTTTTTATTTTTTTTGGATGTGTTTTTGGATTTTAGTATCATTGTTGTGAAGAATCAGAAACACCGCATATTTCGACTGTAAAAGAAGTTTCGGTGTGTCAATACGTAGTAACGATTCACCTCCCGCAACTCTGTAACTTGAAACCCTTTACTCCCGGCGGTGGCAGTTCCGTACCTGACGAATCAGGCATAATTTGTAAGAAAATCAAATCGTCATCCTCGTCGTCGACAAATGGTAGTGGTGAGAATGTTGGTGATGAAGACACGGACATGGACGTGAAAGTTTTCGCGAGTGATTTATTACACGCGAAATGTGTAGATGTAGATAATTGCGATGCGTTTGAGTTTGATTATGATGAGTATGAGGAAGTGGCGGGATCGATTAGTGTTGGTGTTTCGGATGGTGAGGAGACGGTGGTTGTGCAAGTTGAAAAGATTAATGTTGTTGCGGAGGAAACGGAGAATGCGGTAGAGTCGCATAATAAAGCGTTGGAGGCGGCGTTGAAAGTTTTGAATGATGGCCATGAAGCTGTTTTGAGGGATATTCGGGATCAGATTGCCGGGTTGGACTAGGGGCTAGATGCGCATGTTTGGATATTTTGAGAAAGTATTGTAATTGAGCGGAGGAATTAATTTTTTTTCTTTTTCAATATCAATTATGTATTTGAGCATTATGATTGTTTAAAACAAAAAAAGGAAGAAAAAAATATGATTATCTATGTTCAAATTTTGCTGAAAAAAAAATTGGGGAAACAACTAAACAAAAAAAACAAAGACTAAACAACGAAATTAAAGACTATGACGAATTTTTCAAATTCTTGTATTCTTCCTCTGTTTTACCCAAACTTGAAGAGGACTTCCATTCGGTAAATTGTCCAAAACCATAGCCAAATCATCATCATCTACAATCGTCACCAACGACGAAGATTCATTTTGATCGTCGTCGAAATCTTGGTATTGTAAAAGTGGGGCGTTTCGCATTTTCAATTTATCCTGCACCCGTTGTGCCAGTTCGATAATTGATGAGATATCTTTTTCAACGTATATCACTACTATTTCTGATTCTCCGTTATGAATCTTTACTTTCAGCTAAAAACAAAATATAGTTTTTAAATGAAAATTTTTCAAAACAAGTTGGAAAAATAAACAAACCTTGGTCTTCATCGTTTCTTTTCGTGAAATAGTATCATCATTCTTTAGCGGTGACGTACTTGGCGGTGAATAATTAACATCGCTAGATTTTTCTCGAGGAATCGTTCCATTAGTTCCCTTCCCATTCAACTGTCTGGGTAAAGATCGGATGGGCGGAGCATTGAGTACAGGGGTTCTATTTATTAACGAACTTTGACGTTGATTGATCTTGGTATTTTGGGTAGATCGTCCATTCGTCATAATCGGTCCATCATTCAAAGTATTAGCTCTCGTTCGCAACGGTGGCGGTAACGTCGCTTGAAATCCTTTCCCATAATCTGCTTCCCGTGGATATTGTGCAGCTTGTCCATTGGCCGACCGAGATCGCGTTGACTTTAACGTAGACGAAACTTCTTCATCCCGACCTCGAGTATCCAACGTTAACTTCCTTCCCACCGTTCCAGTCCCAACTAAAATCTGCGCCCCCGAAAACCCAATATAATCATCATCATCCCTCGACGCAACAATCGTAGCCTCCTTCATAAAATGTTTCTTGCCCAAATTCTTTACTTTCTCTTCCTTAACATGAAACAACCCATCAACGGGAACCGTGAAAAGCGTCAGGTTTTCTTCGTCTACACCGATTCGTGCCGCGCGTTCAACTACTGCCCGTTGTTCTGGAGTTCGCATTATTTTTCGGGCTTCTTGGATATCTGCGTACGCTTCAGCGTCGGCTCCCATTTGTTGTAATGACATTGCCCGGTTGAATAGTAATTCGCATCTGTATAGTTGGTATTTTAGACCGAGTTGGTTATAATCGATAGCATCATTTTCAAGTAATAACTATCAAGAAAACATAGGTTACTTAAAATTCGGAAAATTTGAATTGTCTCCCACAAACCTCCAAAGCTTGCGAATAATCTTCATAACTGTTTCGATAGTCGTCTACCAGGAAATAACAATATCCTCTTTGATAATAAGCGACTGCTAAGTAAGGGTCAACTCGTAAAGCATCTGTATACAATTGTATGGCATTCTCTTGTTCATCCAAACGCGAATAAATCATTCCCATATTGAATAAAATCTTTGAATAATCGGCAACTTGCTACAAGTAAAACGTTTAAAAATTAAATTCGATAAACGGAATAACAGTTGAAAAGAATTTACTGAAAATAATTCCAATGCGCGTTCATAATCCCCTGCATCGAAAGCTTTTAAACCATCAACCCACGCAATTATTTCTTCTTTAGAACTCAACATGATTTATTCACTCAAATTTCTTTTTTTCCTTTTCGTATTTTTCCGTTTTGACGCAAGAAAAAAGAAAGTTTTATCAGAACGTTTTAGGCCTGTATTTTTCCGAATTGATTTATTTTTGTTCAGTGCCACATTTGACTCATTTCGACAAACCACATAGGGAACAATGAACCAAGTATTTATCCACTCTGTATCAATCCATATTTTATTCAATTATTTATTATTTTTAATTGTTTGTCCGGGTTTTATTAGGTATCGGTAGTTATGAGCAACTTTTTAATAAATTGTTCCAATGGAAAATTAGAGTTGACCGCAAATTATTCCGCAATTGTACGACGCGTTGTGACACACAAAATTTCATTACCGCAAATACTTAAACCACAACCCTTTCCTCTTCCCTGTCTCCTGCCAAAAACTTTCACCGAATTTACTTTCATTGAAACAATATTCTAAAACTATAAACGCAATGGCAAAGACTGATAAGAAGAGATGGGAATCACCGGCTGAAGTTTGGGCAAAGTGGCAAGCAGTAACTTGTGGAGCTCGTAAGTCAATTGCAAAACTCACCACACTTAATTTAAATCTAAATTTCGCATAAATAGTCTTAATCAACGGAGGAATCTGGTCATTCTTCTACCCCTGGCCACTAGTCCCCGAAATCCAATCCGCACTTCCGTTCTTCTACAAACCAATCTCCATTCCCGGAATCGCCGCCATACTCTTTGGAATCTTCGTACTAATGCTCGAACTCTCTTCGTCGCTTGAAAAATTAAACAGGTCGTTTCGATTCATCCCTAAAGCTATATTGTATGCCGTGTTTGCTGGGTTCTCAGTTTTACAGTTTACGTGTATTTTACCCGCTCAGTTTATGGTGATTACGATTATTACGCTTTTGGTTGCGTCTACGCAGGAGGAACCGTCGCCTTTACCTACGATGAAGTGAAATTGGAAAGTGTGGTGCGAGCTGTGGTTATTATTATTAATTGTATCATTTGGCAATTTGTTTTTTCTCTCACTTCATTTAATTTTTTTTCTTTGCAATTTGCATTTATTCAAAATACAAAACGATTCATGACACTTATCACAACAAAGCTGAGACAGTTTGTCTATTTCCATTTCTCAGACAACAACAGAGAAAGTATAACAATCACATATGCTTTTCTCAACAATCCAATGGACATCAATTTACGCATCCATACAACATTTGCAAAGAACCAAGTCGCGATGAAGCACTGTTTTTTTTTATTTCATAGCCAAACTATTTCAAAGAAGACCAAAAACTTGAAATGTTCCAAAAAAGAAAAAGGTAATAAAAGGAAATATAATAGCAAAAAAAAATTAAAAAAACGTCAATCCAACTCTTTGCAATGTGAAAAAAAAATCCAACGTTTCAGATCGGGTTCCAAACTTTTTAAACTTGAGAGATTTGTTGGTAGCTGTACTCTCCGTTTCCACGGTGTTTGTAAATGACCCTACAAATGACGAAACATTGATACCTTCACCAAAACATGAAATGAATCTGTGACGTACCACCAAGCGTGAAGAACTCCTGGTAAAAGACCAAGAATGGTCAAAAGCAAGTTCAACCAGAAATCAACGGTGCATCCTCTTTTGAAGATAACGGCTACGGGTGGGATGAAGAAAGCAACAACTGGGATTCAAAATAAAGGAGATTAGTTGAAGAAGCACATGACGAGGAAAGAAACTGCAATACCGGCGAGGATTAAGTCGACAGTGGTGAACTCAGGTTCTTGAACCAAAACAACGGTGGTAGCTGGAGCAGACATTTAGATTCTTTTTCTTGAAATTTGCAAAAGGAAAGTAGTGGCAGTGTTGTCTCACTTTGTCAGCATGATAAAACGACGATTATCCATTGGTTAAAACTTTAAAAGGAAAGCGATCGGGCTTTAAACGATCTTGTTCGTAAATTTTGAAAAAATATGTAGATTTTGGTAAAATGTCTTATTTGACTGTCTTGTGATCAAATTTGTTAGTTACGCGTTTTCTTTTTTTTCTGTATGATAAGTGGAAGCGGAGAAGGATCAGAAAATCTCTGGTCTTTGCCCTCGGAAAATTATACCATAGCGCTACAACAGTACTTGAGAGATCGTGAGATTTATTCCCCTCAGTTTTCTTCTAAAAAAAAGTTCAAATCAAAAGGCAAATTTACTTGTGGGCAAAACAAAAAACTTGTTGCTCATCTCTTTTTTATTTTAGCTTCCGATGACTACGGAGATCAATTTTCTGATGTACTTTTATTGAAAGATATCTCCTCTAGGTTTTACCTTTTTTTTTTTTTTTAAAGCCTAAAACATCCCTATCACAACATTTATCACGAAGTCACCCGCCACATCTCCAAGAATCAACATTCAATCTATCAAACTACGACAAAATATTTGCGTCAGTTTGGCTTTCACCCAATGAAGTTATTGTCGGAACAAAATGTAACAGACTCCTCCTAATCAACATTCTCACGGGTAAAAAACAAGAAATCACTCGATCACAGCTTCACCCTACAATCTCAGACTCCACGCAAGCTTCCTCTCCAAATCAACCAACTCCACCTTCCTCAAACTGCTGCGGAATCCACTCTCTCGCAATCAATCCATCTCGCACTCTCCTCGCTGTCGGAGCAGGAAAACCAAACGAATTTATTCAAATTTACAGTATCCCATCATTCCAACTCGTTTCAATTCTTTCGGATCACCAAGACATGGTATTCACGGTCGCCTGGCTCGACGACACGACGTTAATTTCCGGATCACGCGATACGACAGTAAAAATCTGGGGTTTCCCGAAAACTAATTTCGATCTATACCGTCACCACGCCGAATCTCAAACAAATCTGGTTCCATTAAACGACGATCAAACTTTGGTGGTTATGTTTAAACACTTGCACAGTAAGAAAGAACATAAGGGGAAAGTCCGTGATTTGCGCTTCAGTGCAAAGGCGAAACAGTTTTTAACCTTGTCGACGGATGGGTATGCGAAATTGTGGGATGCGGGTGTTTGTGGGCCGACGGTTTTCTCGGAGATAAAGTTGCAGCATCCGAATGAAACTGTTTGTGTTGGGTACGATGGGAATAATAATTTGTATAGTATTGGTTCGCAATCGCATATTTCGATTATTGATCCTAGGGTTAAACGAATCGTTCATGTTTTTGATTCGTTGGATGAAGGTTGGGGTGTTCGGTCGTTGGCTTACAATGGCGAGGTTCTGACAGTTGGTGGCGGGTTGGGTCGTATTTCGTTCTATGATACCAGAGCGCAGAAATATATTAGCTGGGAAGGCGGTCAAACAGCGTCAGGCACGGTAACGGAAAGACGTAGATCGATACATGGAATCGTGCATAGAGTTACATCAAACGAAAAGGAAACTAAATACCATCAAACAGGAAACGGGTGGTTGCAAAAGGATGAAATGTACTTGAATCATTTTAGTGATTTAAATATACGGAATGCCGTATATACGTTGACGTATGATGATGAATTGGGTGGTCTTGGAGGGATTGCAAGCAGTTCACGTTTGTTTGCCGCTGGGGGTCCTCTTCAACTAAACCTTTGCGGATCATACGCTTCTGTGTGGAGTTAAAGAGAGTATAGAAACAAAAAATGACTAATTTATTGTTCATTTTTAAGAAAAGAAGTAAACCAATATCCTAATTTAATAATAAAAAAAAACAACTATAATGTGAAACCACTTCTCGATGATACTTTTATGATGATGACCATCTCCTTGCGACATACATCGCCCCGATAACTGCCGCTGCTGTTAATGTAAGTGCAGTGGTTGAAGGTGGTTTACGTAGGGTGCGAATATCTTCAGAATTAGAACGTATAGGCTGGGCGGATGTGCTCTCATTTTCTTTTATACTATCAAGTTTCGGGAACGAAGTTTCAGATGAACGTTGTCTCAATCTTCGGGCTTTGGAGATGGGAACGGTTGTTGTTTTGAATGATTCTGATGATCGACGAAGTAACTTTCTACCAGATGCAAGTGGACTGAGAGATGAAGACGAGGACCCGGAACGAGCGTCATCAAATTCCATTTTCTCGAGTGTGAGATGCTGTGTTGGAGGCGAATCGTATAGCTTGTGGTTTAAAGTATATGGTACGTCAATTAATGAATCTACAATCT
Organism: Nowakowskiella sp. JEL0407; assembly: GCA_027600645.1. Lineage (NCBI taxonomy): Eukaryota > Fungi > Chytridiomycota > Chytridiomycetes > Cladochytriales > Nowakowskiellaceae > Nowakowskiella > Nowakowskiella sp. JEL0407. Next base: position 10,828 of record JADGJK010000384.1, read on the forward strand.
ACAGAAAATTATTTAGTAAACCCATCTAGAGTGTTGTATGTTAATAGACTTACAGTGGTCGACCTGCTCTCAGATGGCAAATCCGAAGGTAAAGCCGGTACAGTAAATGCAGCGAGGCTTGCTTTTTCTTTTCGTTCCGGAGTAGGAACAGGTGTATTTTCGGGCGATACGTAAGTTGTACTCTGAGCTGTCTCCGCTGAAGATCTCTCTTTCTTTACCCTCACAACCTCTTTCGCCATTCCAGCAGATATCGACGATAGAAGCAATATTCTCTGTTCAATAGCAGATCGAGAATCTGCATTCGTTAACAAATCTTCATCAATCGATTCCTTAAACTGTGAGTAGACATGTTCGATACTGTCGACCGAAAATATCTCACAGATTTTCGTCAGCGTACTCGACAAGAATGACTCGACCCGTTCTAAACTCAGTTTCGAATCTTGAAGCTCCGTTCGTAAACCGAGCGTTTCTTGCGCAACTTCAATCTCTGAAGGTATTTCGAAAAGTTGTGAAGACGTTGGTGCGTGATTCTCCAGAGAGAAAGCCGCCTGCTGAGGAATGGTTAGGTGCAAATCTGACCGGGCTTGTAGCTTTATTTCTTGTCCGGCATCTTGATTAGTGTCTGTCTCAGCTTTCAACGTCGGTGCTTGGGGATTGGGCAAATTGCGAAGAGAGCTGCGAGACGAGGCAGCGGAACTGTAAGGCGAATTCCACTATAAAAATAATAGGTGAACTAATCAGAAAACAAAATTTCGAATGACACTCCTACTCTTGGCGAATGCAATTGGTTTTCTCGCATCATTTCAAGTTTCTGTGCTTTTGTTCTGTTGGAAGGAATAGTCTTTGGAAGCGGCGGCATTTCGTCCCCATCTCCTTGATCTCCCCATGGGCCATCAAATTTAGGAGCTTCCCAATCACGAAAGATTGCTGGAGTCACGGGAGTTTCCGCGGAATCAAGATTCTCTACGTTGGTTTTGGTACTGTTAACTTTGGATGTGTCAATATGTGTGTTTCGAAGTAGATGTGATCGGAATCTTGCGTTAATGTCTGAAGGATTAGACGCTACACCTTTCACGGAGTTCCAAGTATCGTTGTCATCCTTGGAGGGCGTGTTGGCTACTGGTGATATTACTGGTTGCGTGTTTAGTTCGCTAATCGTCTGAGTTTGAGTTGGATTTGGAGCATACGACCAAGGATCAACAGATTGGGCCACGTCATCGTTTGTGGTGTTTCCTTCCGATTGGAAAGAGATATCGGTGGTCAAAGTGGCGGCCTTGTTCGTTTGGGAAACAGTCTTAAAGTTAAGTTATTGTTAGCTAGAGATAAGAAAACAGAAGCTAAAAAAATGTACTTGAATCGGTGATATAGCGAAAGATTCCTCAATGACAAGATTTGACCACTCAATGGGCACCTCGGATTTGGAGCTATATTTCATACCAACACCTCCCCATTCTCTTCCTAACAATTGTCGTAACTTTTGAAAAAGTCATTCATAAAATTCAAATTCAAAGTGGGAAAAAATTGTCACTTACCATGGAGTTTGAATAAAATTCTTCTGCAGAAGTCGTGTCCGCAAACCGACAAAATATGCTGAAAAATCCGCGATTCTGAACGTGCATTTCAACCAAGTGTGAATGAGTCGTAAAAATCTGATAGAGTTCTTGAGGATCCGTCACCACCGAGTTCAAAATTTGAACAACATTCGTTCGAAGCTTTACAGGATCAGATGGTACGATGTCCGATCGTGGTTTCGGGAACAGCTCAGCCTGGGAAGTTTGCGTTTCCAACACAAGACCACTGACCTCATTGGTATTTTCGTTAAATTCGGTGCGGCTCGCGTAAATCTCATTTGTGTTTGCGAATGTTTGATTTTGAGTGATTTGTGTTGATTGTGGAACAAAGACAGGAAATTGCTGCTTTTGAGTTGCTGGGTTAATGATTGGCACGGCATGTGGGAAACTAGGTGCTTGCGGTAAGGGGAAATATGATGTGCTATTTGTGTTGTATTGCGACCCATCAACAAACTCATTGAACATTTTCGGGCTTCCGTGTTGCGCAACGGGGTGTGAATCGACCGATTCCCACGCCAATCGAGGATCCGGAGTTGGATTTGTGCGAGCTGTTTCTGTTGCAAACTTTTTCGAAGAGAAAACTGAATATAGATTGGTGTTGGCATTGAAGAATGTCAAGGCTTTGTGCGCTGAATCGATATCAGTAAAATGGACCCAACTGTGTGCGGCATCGAAGTCAAGTCTTTCAAATCCGTCCATGGTTCCCAATAATTTGATGAATTCCGTTTCATTCCAATATAAGGTGGAAGTCCAAAGAACCTTTATTCAGACCATTACGCATTAGTGTAATTAATATTTTGATTGTTTTTTTACCTTCGAAGGATCACCAAGTTCCTCGATAACTTTTTGTTCTGGTTCTTTTCTCGCAAAACTTGCTTTCATAGTTCGACTTAAAAACTTTATCTTTTCCATCGCCTCCTTGGCGAAGTCACCATTAACCATAACCAATCGAAAATTAGCCTGTCCGAATTGACATCGAACGAAACCATTCAATTTTGTCACAAACTGCAAGATGTCCGTCTGAAAAAAAGGTCAAAATACCTCCGCTAACAAAAAAAACAACAACACAATTTGATACCTTATCTTTATTTCCAAGGTTACCAACATATATCGTCCTTGGATTACTACCATCATTTACACCATTATCGGAAAGAACATCATCGTTATCTTTCATTTGACTGTCCAGCGACCTAGCGCTTTTGTTGGAATAATCAACCCTAATGTTCGTCAATGTACGCAAATCGTTCAGAGCCGCACGAGCCGCATCGGGGTCAATAAAGTCCACTATAATATAATCCGGTACACCTCCAACCAACACATGACCGGGATACGATTCGATAACTAATTGAAGCAATTCACGGGAAAGACCAGGTACATTTCGAATGAACAATGAGCTGGTGGGATGTTCGGGCTGATGTGATTGAAAAAATCTATCGCGAGGCTTTGGTTTCTCGATAACGGTTGCCGACAATTCCTTTTCCGACGCAATCGTACTCACAGCTGACATTGCCAGTTTCTGGGAAGAGAACCAGATATAAAATCCCTCGTCGAATATCGCCAGCTTTTCAAATCCCGCCAAAGCAGCAAAGTACGTCTTTAAGTTAAACTTCACTTTTTTTGCGTCTGAAACAAATATCGCCCATGGTCCGTTCCCGCTTGTGGTGGAACCAACAGGTCGAGGCTCGCTTCTGATATAAACTGAAGGATCAGGTGGAGAACGATGTGCGCTGTTGTGAGGTTTCGGATGCTGCGAGGATGAAAATTGTTTTGCAAGAGGATTTAAAGATTTCTGGGACTGTATACGATCTGGATTTAAGGCAAAATTTGCTGGAATATTGGTAAAATCAAGTACGTCTTTCAAAGCTTTCTCCGCATCGCTGGGATTCTGGAAAACGATATATGGTGCAACTTCGATTCGTGATGCGTTCTTACGGCCGCTTCCCGGAGCTTTGTGCAATCTGCCGTCAACGGTGAGTTCTGTCAGATCGTCTTCAACCATTAAAAACTGCTGAAATCCCTCATAGTTCTGCATGATTTTCTCCAATTCACTGGGTGAAAGCAACGTACCAGATGGAGAGATGCGAATTACTGAACATGCCTTCACCGGATTAAGGAGTTTAGAGAAATCCGCCGGATCATCTCTAGCAAATTCAACACCCATTCCGGTATTATTTCTGATAAACTGTAACACTTCGTGAGCGATTTCAGGCGTTTCAAACACGATTAAATTCCTCCCTACAAACGAGAATTAAAATGAATTTTTTTTAAACCTCGATTTTGGATTGAACTGCCTTCTCTCTCGTAAACGATCTTTTTAAATCCATTTGAAAATTGCCTTCGAATGTATAAAAGCAAATCTGCTCGATCCTTTCCTGGAGGGAGTTTGTAAACATTAAGCGCCTTCTGCTGTCTGACCATCGCCAAATAATTTTGTGAATAGCAGGCCGAGGGAGGATTAAAGACTAATTGGCGAATATATACACTTTCGGAACGTGATATGCTGCGCGGTTCTGCAAAGAAGAAAGCGACACACACATGAGTCAGTAAGTTAACTTCAAGTTAAAATAAGAATAAAAAATTAATTCACTAAATAAAGGTCTGTGTGAAAATTTTAAAGATTTTAGTCCACCCATATCAACCCAATTAAAGGTGTAACTATTTGAATTTAATGTCGGAAATCGTGGATATTCGATAAAGAATTTCGAAATAACGCGTCAATTCGAATTTTCCGCAACTTAAACTCGGCACAATAAAAACGACCCAAAATAACACATATCAAAAACATTCGGCGCTGACACCATTCTACTATTTCCCACAAGAAACTTTTAATTCTACATCAAGTGAAATAGTGGGTATAAATCATCAATGACTGGGTGAACCATTATTGCTCCAACCAACTGAATTGAATCATTCCCGGACAAGCACCCGCCCAGTTCATCGCACAAATAAAATTACGGTGTTTCAGAAGAAATAATGCTAACCTCAACCAAAAGTATGCGCAATCGGATGTCAGGGGAGACAGTCTACAGAAAGGGAAAAAAACGAAATGTTTTGGACACAGAAGTGGCTGAAAAATTTTATGGGCGATTCATTTAATGATATTAGAGTTTTGATTGAATATCTGGATCCATAATTAATTTTACATTCGGTCTGGTTCGAATGTTTTCATTCGATTGAAGTTCCCCAACCACCCACATCAACTCCTTGCCCATATCTTTGGAAGATACCACTGGAATCGTTCCATTCAGCAAATAATTCTGATTGTTCTGTTCAATCTGCGATAGCACGTATTTGTAGTTCACCATAATTCCAAATGAGTTGGATATTCCTCTATCAGAAGTATCCCCATTCCAGTTTAGCCGATACACACATGCACCGTTTCGAATGTGGAAATTGGCTGTATGGTAAACGTTAACCCAAAGTATTATTCTAAAGTAACATCACTTTCCTACTGGATCGAACGCAATAGCTCTCTTTTTCTCCATCAATAAGTATCTAAAGCGATCATAAATCGCATGCAATTAGCTAGTTCAGTTCTATTTACCTGGCACAAAGTCTCATCAAAATTGGTTTGAACACATCCTCCAATTGCCTCCAAGAATTGTTCATCAAAACCTCCTATAAAATTTGTCAAAAATATTAAACTGTCCGAGATTTCATTCCTTTGATACATTAAATCTCTTCAATAAGTGAGGTAAGGAGTCTGATCCAATAGTTCTCATCAAAACTTCGATTTCCTCATTCAAAAGTAAGTCAAATTTTTCCCCGTTTGAATTTTCGCTGTTCAGTATCAGTAGATTTAATTGAGTCTCCAGCCAATGACGGAAATTTGGAATTGGGGATAATGTCGAAAACGTTTTAATCGAAGGATGATGCTGTTGCACTTCTCTGACCACTTTCTTGATTAGAAACTTCCCAAGATCCACTCCTGCTAATCCTAGAACTCGATGTTAGAGGCCAAAATGAAAGAAAAGAAAACAACCTTACCTTTTTGAGAAGATGAGATGGAGTAAAATATAGCAGTATTAAAGTCTGCGGGGTGGATAGAATTTGTCATCTGATCTCCTAAAATTTTCTGAAGCCAATGATAAGGTTTGAATTTCGATTTACCACATCAAAAAAAAAAAAAAAAAAAACAAACAAAAAAAAAAAAAGAAATGATGGTAGTAAATGAAAAAAAATTAAAAAAAAAAAATTTGAAGAGATTAAGAAAAAAATAATAAATTAAAAAA
>JADGJK010000385.1:0-16485 GCA_027600645.1 Nowakowskiella sp. JEL0407
GATGTAATTATTTATGTTGGTGTTGTTATTGTACCTTTTTTCTAATTTTTTTAGTTTAAATTTTAGGTGTTTTTTTTTTTTTTTGTTTTTTTTAAATTTTTTTTTTTTTTTTTTTTTTACCAGTGGAGAGTATTTGCACTTCTTATCTTTAGACTGTAATATTGTTTTTATTAATATTGAAAAAATTTAAATTTCAGATGGCCATTTCATATCTGTGGGATCCCACCCTATTTTGAATTTTAAGTAACCGCCAGGAATGTGTTTTGTTGCAAAAAAATACCTGCAACAAATCCTTCCTCTAAAGAGTCCAACGTGGCCATATCTTGCTCTCCAATGGTCCACTGCATGTCCATATTTTGTTCGATACGAGTCGGATTTGAGCTCTTGGGAAGACTCACAAGACCTTTCTGCAGTCCCCACTTGATCAGAACTTGGGCGGGTGATTTTCCATATTTATCCCCGATCTGAATTAGAATTGGGTCAGAGAATTTACATCCTTGGGTCAACGGAGAGTATGCTGCGACGACAATGTTTTTCGCGTGACAGTATTCGACTATTTCCCGACGTTGTAGATACGGAGTAACCTCAATTTGATTAACGGAAATCGGAATCGTAATATATTTAGACAAAGTTTCCAAGTGAGAGACGTTGAAGTTCGAGACCCCGATGCTGCGAATAAGTCCTTGAGAGTGGAGATACTCCATCGCCTTCCAAGTTCCCTTTTGTAGCTTTGGATGATGAGGAGAATGACTTTAAAGAGCTTTAATACATATTTTACAGTGCAAGATATATGCATTACATCAAGTAAAGATCAACATAACCGGTTCCAAGTTTCTTCAACGAGGTATTGAACGCTTCAATGGTTGCATCATAGCCGAAATGAGACATCCAAACTTTACATATTTATAGTGATCGATTAACGTGATTTGAAATCCATATTATACCTTTGGTAGTGACAAATATTTCGCTCCTTGGCACACCAGATTCACGAATTCCTTGGCCTACTTCTTCTTCGTTTTCGTACAACTGAGCGGTATCTAGAAAGCAAACTCGTTAATTTGCTATAGAAATGAGGTTTGAATAAATCCATCTTAACCAATGTGTCGGTATCCCAACTGAAAGAGAATTAGATTCGGTTAAATTTTGAAAACGCGAAAAATAACAGATAAACCTGTAGAGCAGATCGAACTGCATCAACGACATCTTTGCCGTAAGCTTGCCAGACACCTAGTCCAATGACTGGGATAGACTCACCAGAAAGCAATTTCAACGACATTTTCAATTTCGAATCTCAACGTGGCGCAATGGTGACAGGTTGACTTGGGACAGGCTGGGTTCGTTCGAGAGCAAGTTAATGAAACGGTTTTCGAAACTGGGCTCTCACTGAAAGCGGTTTAGGAACGCAGTGTTCCACGCACTTACCGTCATCACACTCGTACTTTTCCACGTGCTGTATCATGCTATAACTTAAGGACTAACGACTATCATGAAAGCTGAACAGCACTGGACTTTAGTCTTCAAAATGTAATTCACCAATAGCACAACGTCTCTCAAAAATACTCAATCTCGAATTTCCGAGTTTCTGGTTGAATACTTTCCAGCATTTACCAACTTTGGAGCATCGCAGCAATGGGTTCGGATAGGACACACCGCTGAAATTGTAGTGTTGCGCTTATGTGAACAAGATTCTATTTTTAATGAATCTATCAACTTGAAAATGCAAAGGCAACTTAAACAATAATAAATACTAAACCTGAAAACAAACCGTCGCTTTGAAAGATCTGGTGTCAATAAAGAACTTAACCTAAACCCAGAGGTATACTCTGAGCTAACAGCCTCCAAGTCTGGAAGATATGACCTTAGAGCACAATCCCCTCGATCTTCAAAACATGTCAAAACGAACAATGATCTGATTCAGCCTCATAACCGTGAAGACTCATGATTAAAGAAACTATTCCGTACAGTGTCTGGATTTTCAAATTTTGTTGACGCAAGTGGCGAACAACTTTGAGTCATCTGATGTTGACTCTGCTGACTCACTTTCCATTATATGACTCCAAATTTATGAGGAAAGTTTTCTTGAAAGAATTTTCATCAAAGCTTTTGCAACATGAATCCAATTTTTACTCCTCAACCGATTCGTCACTCAACCCCTCAACCATTTGATATGACATCTGTACTCGAAGCGATGAGTCCGGTAACGGCTATGCAATCTGATACTGAGGGAATGGAAAGTGTTGAAAGCGCCAACCTCGATGTTCTTCCATCTATAAGAGCTACGAAAATCGTTGGAACATTGGGGCCTGCTTCCATCCCAAAGGTCCGAGAATTAATAATTGCTGGTAAATGACCAAGTCGCAATTGAATTGTAATTTATTATGAGATTTAACTTTTTCTTCATAAAGGTTTAAACTGTTTTCGCTTGAACTTTTCCCACATCACAGATCCCACTCTTCAGACTCCTATAATCGACGAAATTCGGAAGCAATCCGCGAATCTCAATATCCCTGTTTCCATTCTTGGTGATTTGTGTGGACCGAAAATCCGCTGCAACGACTTCCACCCTCTTCCGTCAATAAATTTGATTCCTGATTCGACTGTGGAGTTGAAAGTTTCTGATGGTCCTGGATCCGAAGGCGTGATCACCACGAAAATCGGCTCCATCATACAGCAATTGCAAGAAGGCAACAGAGTTCTTTTAGATGACGGCAACATAAAGCTAACTGCGTTGGAAAGCGTGAACCCAGGCGGAGATTCCGTGCGTTGTAAAGTTGTCGTTGGTGGGGTGTTGAAACCACGGAAGGGAATAAACGTTCCCGATTTAAAACTGGATATTCCAGCTCTAACGGAGAAGGACAAAGCAGACGCCAGATTCATGTTTCAATCTCGAATCGATTACGTTGCGTTGAGTTTCGTACAACGGAAAGAAGATGTTCTGCAACTTATACAATTGTTCGAAGAAGAGCGAAAGGCTTCTGATAGAATTGATGACGAGGATGGTTTAGAGGATGGTTGGAGACCAAAGATTATTTCGAAAATTGAGAAGCCACAAGCGCTTGAAGAAATCGACGAAATTATTGAAGTGTCTGATGGTATCATGGTGGCGAGAGGGGATTTAGGTGTGGAAGTTTCGCTTGAAAAAGTTCCCGTCATTCAAAAGATGCTGATTAGAAAAGCGAATTTGGCTGGTTCGAAACGGAAAGATTTTGTTTACCAATTTTTACTGAAATTTGTTGTATAGAAAAACCGGTGATCACAGCGACTCAAATGCTAGAATCAATGATCAGTTCTCCAGTGCCTACTCGTGCTGAAGTCAGCGACGTCGCCAATGCTGTATTCGATGGTACGGACGCGGTTATGCTGTCTGCGGAATGTGCCGTAGGAGAATATCCCATCGAAACAGTCAAAATGGTAATTTTACAATACATATATCAATTCTCAAATGTTTCAATATTGTGAACGACTTAGATGGGATCTATTTGTCACAATGCCGAACAAGGAGCAGCATTTGCAGCTACAGCACCATTAGACTTTGATCCTACGCACAAACTTAAAGGAATCTCTGCCATGGCTCGACCTATTGCTGATGCCTCAGTAGCTGCAGCAGCAGAGGCCAACGCTTCCGCGATCATCACATTCACTATCAGCGGGGCAATGGCTGTTTATGTTTCCAAACGTCGTCCACATAGAAGAATTATCGCTGTCACGCCCACTGTATCAATATATCGTCGCCTTCCGCTACTCTACGGTGTATACCCTGTATTGTCTACCTTCATGAAGATCAATTCCAAACACTCCCATTTGAAGAAAACGTTTGGCATTCCCCACTCGAAATTCAATGCAACGCTAGATATATCTCAAGCAACCTCAACACCGAATGGAGATCATAGCCAGAAAAATACCGACTCGATCTATTCGCAAACTGAAAAAGACATTCTCACGCACAGCGAAAATTTGAAATCGCTTGCGGGTGGGGACAATACTGATTTGATTCGAGTCGGGGATGTCGCTGTCTTTGCCTGTGGGAAGTATCCTCTTGCAGGATTGAATTATACGTTGAAGATGACGCGTTTTGGAGATGCAATCAAGAGCGAAAGAAGACGACATTTATGGGACAACGCATTTGATTGGGTTCACCATTTAAAACATTAATAAATCCTCAATAACGAGGTCCGAATTTTTATTGCTGGAAGGATGTTTTCCTAAATGACATAATCGTTCACACTTCAGCACACGCGGTCACTGGGCGGTGCGACATTCCTTTCGTGCAACATCCACTGGAAATTTTTTTTGCTGTTTTCGAAAAGACTGTCAGTCTCTATTTATTGCTATGCAAAGCAGGGTAGTACTAGTCTTCTTATTGGTGTTTATATTCGGGAATACTATCGCCGTAAAATGCTCCGGGTATGTGTTTTTTTATGCTCCTGGTTCTTTAGTGACTGACCTTTTGTTTCAGCATGGATTCTGGTAAATTGACGCTGATTGACTGCTCTTTTCCAAGAGATTTCAAATGACACTATTATTTTTAGCTGCCTGTGCAGAGCATATCATTCATATAGCAAAAAGACAAAGTAATGTTACCACCACAGTTACAAGTAAGCAACTTCTATTTTTCAAGGAATTTGTTTTATGCAGTATCGTTTAGTAAAAATTGAATCGCCGCTGTCAGAGGAGAGTCCTTTAGTTGTTATTTCCGAATCGCCTCTGGCTCAAACAAATGACGCCTCTCCCTCACCACCTCCTCAAAAACCCTCTCCATCCCCTATTTTCAGTCCCACCTCGTCGCCAGAGTTGCCGTTACCGTCGTCCCCTCTGCCAAATCCAACTTCACCCTCCTTTCAAATAGTTGTTGTCGAAGCACCAACCGCAAATGTAGACCCAAATGGATCAATTCAAGCACCTTCCCACGCGGTGCCAACAAATATACAAATCAATCCCAATGCTGTACCTGCTGTACCTGGAAATTTGGGTGATAATCAAGTAGTGGGCGGTGGATCTGCTGGTGGATCTGCGAATCAACCAACCAACACTGTAAGTTTTCCTGGAGGCGATTCCACAAAATCAGAAAGTGGAGGAGGCGTAGGGGTTACTGTAGGAGTAATTGGCGCTGGTTAGTACATTATACTATTGGATCTTATTTTCATTTCTCAATATTTTTTTGCAGTTGCTGCTTTGATTGCAGTTTTGGCAATTGCCGGTTTCGTTATCTATAAACGTCGATCTACCAGCGCTGAGTCTAACCACAGCAATTCTGATGCGGAATTTGCCTCAATCTCTACAATAAAGAGCGCGTGGCCTAAGCACGATAGTCAACCTCCGGTGTTAAGACCAATAGTTCCCGTTCGATTCGGTGAAATGACATTGAATAAGTTTGCATCGAGATCAAACTATCAAAATGACAACGTGGAACAAATCAGAGTTGTTCAAGTGCCACCTCTATCCTTGCAACAGAACGGAAATCGCGATTCCATAATGTCGGATGACCCCGTTTCTGCAAATGAGCTCGAAGTTAACGGTGTAGCTGATGCTGCACGAAAGATTGCCGGTGTCCAGTCACGAGATACGTATCTTTCGACAGAGTACGAATTTTCCGACAGTTCTCGACGTGATACTACTTACCTCGAATTGACCGACTATAACAACCGCAGAGACACATACAAAAGTGGCAGTGACATTGATTCAAGAAGAGACACATTCATGACCGACAGTGACTACGACAAAAATCGTCAGACTACGTACACCGTTTACACAGACTTTTCAGGCAACTCAGATTACACCGCTCAACCTCGAGATACGATCTATACAGAAGCGTCTTTTGCAAGTCAGTCCTCATCTTCATCTTCCAACAGTGCAAACAGTAAATTTTCATTCACTGATTCGGAAACTTCGGATGATAGCGGCAGTAGCGGATACGAACCTAATGCACGAGATACTATGTACACGGAGTTCACGGAAGTTTCTGAATCCAGCGATCGAAGACTATCGGATTTAACTGATACGGAGATCCAGTTCCAACCCAATGATCCGCCTCCTTACTCTGCCGGTTCCTCGGTTCCTGCTGTTCCCAGGCCAACACCTCCGATAGTATATAGAAAAGCGGGAATGTTGGGAGCACTTAATAACATGGTGGTACACCGCAGTCCGCTCGGACAGAATGTTTTGAATGCTGATGACCTTAGCAGTGACAGTAGTGGAAGTATGAGCCGATATAGTGGTAGTTCGAGAGCAGATAGGGATTAATGGAAAGTGAGGAAATTAATTAGATAATCAAGTTTATGATTTGCAAAATGACTTTTTTGTTCGATTTTTTTGCTATCAATTGCACTATAATAATTTTTTCTGCTGTTCACTTCTTTTACCCCCCCTCATCTGTTCCTTTAGATCTTTTAATTCTATTGGTTAATGTATTTTTACGATGCTTTGGTTGATTGCGTTATGGTTTTATTTTGAGTTTTCGCTAATAGATCTGTCTTAATTCCAAAATTCTTGTAACGAGACTTGTATGTCACTCGGGAAACGTTTCATAAATTCACTCAAGCTTGTAAATCTGACTGGTAAACTTTAATATTTCCATCAGTCCACCAAACGTGAATCAAGCATTTTCTATGTGTGATTGGTCCTGATTACGCATCCACAAACGATTTCCAATCTCAATGAATGAAGTTGAAACCTCCCTTAGAGATGGCAACACTGCTTCTGTTTTAAAAGAAGAAAGTAGCATTATACAAAGGATCAAAAATGGTCTGTTTGGGGTGTTGTTTATTTGTAACAAGCACTCAGAGGAGCACGAAATATTTACTTGGTTGGAGATGATAGTTGATCATACGCAAGTAAGAAGAATCTCTAGACTTGGATTATTGAGTTGCTAACTCGTTATCAAGGATTTGTCATTTGCTCTCTTATCTGGAATAACGTGGCAACCTGAACTGGAATGGTTTAAAGGTATGTCTACTATCCAACAGAAAAGAAAACCATTTTCACTTTTTCGTTTTTTCAGCGACAGTAAAATATCTCAATCCGGAGATGCTCCTTTCTCCAAATGACAGGATAGTTTTTGGAGTTTTAATCATACTATTAGCATTGGTATTGATTAATGCATTTTGGGTAATTTTCGATGTTCAATTTCAAGACCCATGCTGAACTTGGTTTAATTTTTCCAGGTTGGATATTCCTTTAGCAAAGGTCAGTTTCGATTTATGTGGACGCTTCGGCTACTCAGAGCTACACTTGGACTATTTGCGACTGTGTTATACATTCCCATATTATCTATTTTCACACGAATGATCGCAACGTGCTCTAACGCTTTGTCACAATGCTGGGCAGATGTGGAGCTCGCAACTCGGCTCGGCACCATCCTCGTAACGTTGATTTTCATGGTAATTGTAGTTGGAGTAACGGGAACGATGTTTGTTTCCGATCCATTAAAAAAATCTCCGCTATGTCGAGTGAACTCCAGAATTGATTTATTGTATTTGGCATTTCGAACATATTTGATTATTTTATCTCAATTTGTGGAAACGTATTGCACTACTACGGATCTCATGTGGAAGGGAGAATGGGCGATAAATATTTCATGTGCAATTGTAGCTTCGTCGTTGGCATGGTGTTATGCTTGGGTGAGTGTTTTAAGTATGTAGAATCCGCAGCTCTAAAACTCACTTTAGTACCTTCCATACTATCATTTTAAATTCAATTCGGCTCGAGTTGCACTGGTTAACCTTGAATTTATGCTTAATTTTACTTCAACTTACCATTTACTGTCAGATGGGGAATTTTTTATGGTGTTCTATCTGTTCGATATTTTCTATTTTGCGTCCGTCAACCGATATCGGGATCATATTCATATTAATATCTCCGCTCGTATTGTTCACTTGCAGCCTTCTTACACAAGCTCGAAAAAAATCAATTTTAAAAATGAAAAACAATGTTTTGGTAACCCCTATTGTTGCCGAACTTAAAGCACGGTTTCTTCTGGAGGAGGCAGGGTTGTTATTTGAAGCGTCCGCTGGATTGCAGACATTCTCGGAATCAATAGAAGAATTACAACATGAAAACCAACCATTCATGAAATCGAACATTCATTTGAGGAGTTCAGACGTTGAGTCCGAGGGAAGATTAAAATGGTTAAAACAGCGAACATTGGAAGAAGTTAACGAAATCTATCGAAATTGTCTGAAAATATTCCCACATTCATGCTTTTTACATCTGGTTGTTGGACAGTTTTATTTGTTGCAACTAGGGAATAAAGCACAATGTTTAGCATTGCATTCAAAGGCTCGATCTCTAAACCCGCATTTGGACGATGAATTCTTAATATATCGAAGAAGGGAGCAATATAATGAAAAGATTTCTGGACATGGTGATTTGATCGATTATATAGGTATTTTATCTTCCAACTTTGTAACGGAAAAAAATAAAAGAATCATTCTCCAGCTTATCAAAATCATTTGAAGATAGCAAGACAAAACGAAAAAAGAGCGACGGTAGCGATTATTCAATTCTGGGGAGAGTTGATGAGGAAAAGTGCTAATATGATAAAATTACGCAAATATGGACTCGTGATAAGTAATTCAGTTAGTGTCGCCAAAGAAAATTATCTGGCGCTGATACGATTAAGTCCAGAGACACCGCGAGGATATCGATTATGTTTGTATCAGTTTTTTATTTAAGCACCCAATCTGAGATATTTTGTACAGATGGACATTTTCTTATCGATATAATGAACGATAAAAAGAATGGACATAACGTTTTGCAACGAGCTGATGAGTTGGAAGAGGTTCATCTCAAAGATACGGATGGTGAAGAGGATACTTTTAGTCTGGCCGTTTTGGACACCAGCGGCACAATTACAATCTCGGGAAATGAAGATTCCATTGGCAAAGTAGCATTTTTAGATCCTTCAATCCATTGTTTTGTAATGTGAGAATTTTAGATTGTGGACTGCAATTTACAAGCTACCAAAATACTTGGATGGAAAAAGCAAGAGGTACAAAAAGAAAAATATTTTCATTGTTACCATTATTAATTGAAATAAAGCTGACTGGTCAAAACATAACGAAAATTATTCCGAGCCCATACGCAGAATCTCATGACAAATATATTAAACGCTATTTGGATACTGGACTAGCAAAAGTAGAGAAGAAATTGAAATTCTTCTATTTTTACTTATCAATTTTTTTCAATCCCATTTTTCTTCTCTTCAAGGTAATCGATAGTCAACGAAGAGTTCCCATGTTATCGAAATCGGGATTCATATCAATAGTTAATCTTTGCATAAAGCAATCCACTTCAGAAAATGGGGACATAAACTTTATTGGGGCATTTCGAAATACATGTCGATTGAATATCGATACAGACGGGATAGAAAGTTTTTTGATACTAGATTATGATTACAATATTCTTCATCTTTCCGAAGACTTTTCAAGAACATTCCGAATCAACCCCTCCCACCGCAATAATGAAATCAGAAACATAACCGATTTCATCAAAGACTTCAAATCAAAGAGCAACGAGTACATCAGCAAAAATGGATCTATTACAAGCGTTATGTGTGATGGAGTTTTGAATATGATCTCAATCACTGGAGAACCGATGGAAGTTGGCGGGAAAATCTATTACTTATTACAGGTACTGCGGAAGATTGGAATTCTTCCAGTAAAAACGGAGATAAGTCGACGATTCTCAGTCAATTCTGGGCAATGTCCAGTTTTGTCACCAAAGCAGTCAATTTCGAACTTTACAAATTCTTTTCCATATCGTACTTCGGATAATAATTTTGCTACAATTCCACCGGACGATCCCTCGGCAGATGAGGAGGGTGCTCAAATTCAACGGTTCAACAGTTTTGCGGGCTCTGAAATGTCTCGATGTTCCTCGAGTTCCGCAGGTTCAAGCTCACAATCTGCTGCTAGTTTAAAAAGATTGATTAACTTGAAACAGAAGCAATCAAACTCCAGACTGAATTGGCTGACAAATGGGTTTATTTTATCAATATTAATACTGTGCGGTCTGGCAATTAACATTCATCTAACATATCAACAAGAATTTGGCAAATATTTTACTCAACTCGAACACCTGGACGTTCTCGGTGACTTAAGTCATCAAAGTATTTCTATTGCGCATTTTTTCAGAACGATTCAACTTCAAAACTCTTCGAATATTGATTATCTTAATGCAACCGACACTTTAATGGCCATTATAGACGACATTCTACTTCAATGGAAAAGTATAGCAACGGAAAGTGCAAACGCTCTGAATTTAAATCTTCAACCGATAGAAATAAATAATATCACGTACACTTTACTGGATGGAATCAATAGATTTATTTCCGCTGCAAAAGAAAATGTTCTTCATGGAAGACTAACGCAAACGGATGCAAACAACCTCACCGATCTTGGTTCTCAGATCTGGAACACTATTCTGTTAGTGAGAAAGAACGCACGTTATGAATATGATACACTGATGAAAAATTCGTTTATTCTCGAATTTGGAAGGGCATGTATCGGACCAATCTGTTGCTTCTTGATTTTTTTGCTGTGGATACGACCAATATACGTCATTATTGAAATGTACTGTGATTTGATTTTTTTTCTTGTCTTGCTGTAACCAATTTAATTTCAGGAGCAGAGAAAACTTTTTCGACCTATTTTTGGAGATTCCAAAAGAAGTTATAAAAGGGATTTACCAAGAACATTATCAGCGTGTATTAGGGGAGGAGAACTCTGATGATGAAGACAACATGGATATTGGCATTTTAACTCTCAATAATGTAGTCGAGGTTAATGAAACATTCGCCAAAAAAAGGTCAAAAAAAACTCAAAAAAATTCAAGAGAAAAATTCATTACTCTGCTCGAGAAAATTTGGAGAACTGATGACCGACATGGAGCGGCTAAAATTGCCTTGGTGATCTTAACTCTTGGAGTGGCATTTTTTTTCATGTGCGTATGCAAGATTTGCTGAAACGATTGTATTTTTTTTAATTTTATTAAATTAGAGGTGCAGGACTTGTTTATCAACATAACACGAATTGTCAGAGTTATGCAACGGGAAAATTTTACGCTGATCGTCGCAGAATTGTTATTCGAGTGGCTACCTTTGCATTGCGAGAAAACGTTCTTGGTTCTGGCATGATTTCAGGATATAGTGGAGATGTAGTTCCTTTCAAGGAGACGGTGGAAAGTCTCGTTGAACAAATAAAAACGATCGAATTTGGACTTTTTTACGGAAACGACTCCATCGGTATTCCAAAAAACTATGCTCTCATCAGCAATCCATCCCCCGAGGCGTATAAATTTTCTCTAGGTATTTCATTTGGAAAATTCAGGAATATTTTTTTGTAATTTAGTTTTTCTATGAAGAAAATGCGTGTTTCAATGAATCTGGTGTTGCTTTTACCCAAATGGTGAATTATTTAAATGAGGTTCCCATAAACACCAAAGAATGTAATGAATTCGCGGATGGAGTTATGCAGCGAGGTTTGCACGAAGCAGTAAATTGGTTCGTTGATAAAGTTGCCACCGTACAAAGTTATATTATATCTACGCCAAGAAGCGACAGAATGCGAGATGCTGAAAGAATACTCGAAATGTGGAATGATTTGTTAAAAGTGGATCTTGTATTTTTTGTTCGACCATTGATTATGGCTTCCGACTTGTACAGTAAAAGTAAGGGATTTTAGCGCACGAATATGCCAGAAAATTAATTTTTTTTCCAAGGTGTTGCGGATTGGTATCTTTCATTCACGAACATTCACTTGGCATGTACGATAATTTTCGTATCAACGTTGGTGTTGTTGTATTTCTTTTCAATCAGAATAATTGCAAAATCAATTAGCGAAGAGGTATTTTTTTATCATACTCACTGTTTCACATGTGTTGATCTGTCTATTATATGCAGAATCAAAGGACAACGATGATGCTGTTCATGATTCCACCAGAGTTGCTACCTGAATTGAAGTCAGTTATGATCTGGGCTGGAATACCGGAGCAAGCCAATAATGGTGGAGATACGAGAGAAATGACCTTATCAAATGACAAAGAGAAGGTTCGATTTGCTCAGAGTCTGAGACATGTGATTTCCGGCAATCCAGAAGATGATCAGGAAAAATTACCGGAGCTTTAAAGTGACAGAACGTATATTTTGGGCAATCAATTTCGAAAAATATTATATCTGAAAACCTGAATAAATGATCTAACTGTGATATTAAAATGAAACGGTGATTGGTGGCACATCGAAAGATTTACCACAGACATGGACGTTTCCATTCCAACCCTCATTAGAGTTCCTCCTCGAGGTGCAAGTAGTCATAGTCGAAGCAACAGCGTTAATCATCATAGCAGAAGCAATAGCATAAACAATAACTTTAGCGACAAATCTCCTTACATTGGGAGTCCCGGTCTTCCTTCCCCTCTCGCTCCGACATCCAGCCCAGTGACAGAATCGTTTCCCTTCCCTCCCTTTCTTCATGATTGGGATGTAGATACTGTTGGACGATGGTTGGAATTGAACGGTTTCTCGAAATATAAAGAGGCCTTCCGATTAAATGAAATCAATGGAGAACTGCTACAGGAGTTAAATTATCCTATCCTGACAGATCTTGGAGTTCCAAAAACCGGAGAGAAAGCCAAAATATTAAATTTAATCAAATTAGTGAAACGAAAGCAACTTCAGTACGAAAACTCGGAAATTTCCAACAGCAATCACCAGGGAGGAGGTTTCGTGAAGAATGGTCAATATAATCAGTCCACAACGCTGTCAGTTCTAAATCAATTATCATCATCTCCGTCGAATCGAAACCCTTTTAATTTATGGAAACCACAAAAAAGTGATGAAGCGGAGACATATTCAGGAGTAACGTTAAGTCGCGGAGAAAGCAACAGCAGCTTGAATTCACAATCGCAGAATGTATTTTTACCGTCTCAGCTATCAATCGCTGCTCGTCGTCAGATTCTCGAACATAACTCGACTATAATTGCAACACCACCCCTTTCCGTAAACATTTCTCCACGATCTTACTCTCTTAAAAAGGTCAACAGCTCAACAGCTCTTACGTCGCAGAACGATAGCGAACGGGCACAGTTAAACGTCGATATTTATTCGCGATATAACGCAAACGATTCCAATGGATCAGCATCTCCAAATCAAAATTCGGCTAGCCCCGTTCATGTGTATGATGATGCCTTTCAAAGATTTATCGCAGGGGAAATGGAGGATTCCAAACCTGTGTTAGCACGAAAGGAAAGCGATTTTGAAGCGAAAGATCCGCCAAAGCTTGACATCATGAATGATGAGAAAATTCGAGCTGTAAGTTTGAATCTATTTTTTTCATTTTTAAATTTTTATTATTTATTTTGGTTATGTGAATAGAAATGCATTCGAGTCACCGGAGTGGATAATCAGTCGCATATAATTTCAATTGAAGGGATTACGTCAGCGGATGCCTTGAGATTGCGAGTTTTCAAAAAATTCAACATCATGGGCGAACAAGAGCGTGAGAAGTACGCAATTTTCGTTGGCGATTCAGAGAGTGACAAACGAGTGCGAAGGTTGGATGACGAAGAACTGTTACAGATTTGTCGAAGCAACTCGGAAATGAAATCACATCTGACCTTAAGAAAAGAGTATGTGTACAGTGACGACGCGAGACAAAAGCAATTACAAAAGATGATGGATCTTGTTGGATATGAAGCCGCCAGCCAAGCCGCTGACGTTGCCAGTTTGAAGTCCAATAAAGGAAAGGCGCCGGAATTGAAGAATTTGAAGTTCGGTGATAGTATTGTGGGCGATGTTTTGAATATGAGAGCCCAAGTGGAGATGCTGAATGTAAATGCGAAATCTCCCAGTCAAAAACTTGCTAAATTTTTCGGCGAATCTTACGTGAAGTCCGGAGGAAAATCGAAAGTTGCACCGCCAACTCCAATGAAAGTTCAGATTCCTCCTCGACGTGTACATCACGCTCACTCAGTAGACCAAATGAAACCTCCCAAACTGGCCCCCTCTCACTCCAAGTCACCTCCACCGAACGACTTGCCAACGAATAATAAACAGAAAAAATTGACCGTATTTTTCGGGGAACGACCCCCAGATGATATAATTGCGGAACAATTGGAGCAGTACTTTAAGATTGATCCCGCAGACGCACTGGCCATCAGCGCAAAATCGACATCAGAACTCAGTCCACCCAAATTGCCCGACAGTTACCACGTTCAGCAATTACAAAAAGCACAAGCAGCCGCATCTGTGTCTAACTTACCCCTTCCGTTCTCTTCATATACCCCTTCATCGTCATCCGCAGTCGCTTCCAATTCGACAACCAAGTTGTTGAAAGAACTGGTTCGAGCTGCGGCAACTAACAAGCGAATGTCCAAGGTTGGAAGATTAAGTATGTTGCCAATGCAGCGAAAGAATACCAGCACAACGGCAGTTCTCGGAGCAGTTGTTGACGAACCTACGGCAGATGATTCTAAAGATATAAACTCCCCACCGACACAAACTTCACCAGCTATTCCAAATCAACTACATACCAAACCCATTCCCCCGTCAATACCAATTAGTATTCCAGCAGCAACTGAGCAAGAATCTACCTCGCCACCATCATTACCGCTACCACCAACCCCATTCACATCCACACCAAACGTCGCCTCAAACATCGAAAACTTTACGGCAGAATCGAATATTCCCGTAGCACCGCCATCTTCGCCATCGGCAGTAGATCCAACAGAACCTCAGAACATCCCTCAAGTGCAATCATCAACAGCAGAAGTTGGAATTACAAAAATCAACTTGACGAATGCCTCAACGAAAATTGGATCGGAGAGTTTCTTTGGATCAGCTCTCGATGACCCTAAAGACCGACCTCCACTACCAGGATCAGAACCGAAGAAAAGAGATTCCTCCCGGACCGCCATACGATGGAAACAAGGAAACTTAATTGGACAAGGAGCGTTTGGAAAAGTATATCACGCTCTGAATCTCGACACTGGAGAGATTATGGCAGTCAAACAGGTTGTTTTGGGTGGAGATGGTGTTGGAAAGGAAGCCGAAAAAATGAGGAAAAAGCAAGAAGACGCATTACGTAGAGAGATTGAGTTGCTAAGTGAATTAGATCATGAGAATATTGTTCGATATCTCAGTAAGTGAATTTTTACATATCAAGTAACTTATGGTTCTTGTCATTCTATTATTCACATAATTCGATAGACTATGAAATAAAGGAAAATACGTTTAACGTGTTTTTGGAGTATGTTTCCGGTGGTTCGATTGCATCGTGTTTGGCGAGATTTGGAAAATTCGACGAAGAGTTCACCAGTTCGATGGCCATGCAAATTCTTTCTGGATTAGAATATCTGCATTCGACGAAAATTATTCATCGAGATATCAAGGGCGCAAACAGTACGTGACACTTTAACCAGTTTACATTTTTAATTTTTTTTCATATTCCTTTTTTTTCTTCCAACTTTTCAAAAGTTTTGATCGACAGTGATGGGGTTGCGAAAATATCCGATTTTGGAATATCCAAAAAGAACGGTAAATTCTTTTTCAACCTTTCTTAAAAGTGTTGTTATTAAAAGCTTGGTGGATCATTAGAATACGATATGGCGTACCAGCGAATGACTCGAATGTCCATGCAAGGATCGATATATTGGATGGCACCGGAAGTAGCTCGAGGAAAAGGGTACTCGGCGAAAGTTGATATTTGGTCGTTGGGATGCTTGGTACTTGAGATGTTAACTGGTCATCATCCATGGCACAAAGTTCGTGGAAATATCATATATCTTCTGGGCACAGGAAATGCTCCTCCTCTTCCAAGTACACTGGGGGCAAATGCACGAAGTTTTTTGGAGCTTTGTTTTACGGTGTAAGTTTATCTTTTTTTTTTTAAAAAAAAGAAAAAAGTTTTCATTTAATATTTTTAAAAAATCCAAAGCGATCCTGAAAAACGTCCGACCGCTACTGATTTACTGAAACACGACTTTACCGCGATCGATCCCTTATCATTCGACTTTGCCAAATGGGTCAGTGCTGCGGAGGAAAAATCTCAGAACCCACAATCTTTGTCCAGGCCTCGAAGGCATAGATCATTAAGCGATAGCGTAACGAATGCGTCCAGTTTTGATTTTGGTCAAACTGGAGAAGTCAGTGAAGAAGAAGAATTCGAAGAAGACGAATCTGAGGAGGACGATGAAAGTATTGGAGACCTGGATGAGTGGGTTGACAATGATCTAGAAATAGAAGAAGTAGCGGTGGTAGATGATGATGGTGTCGAACAGATGGAAGAAAACGAGAACATTTAAAAAAACAAACCAATGTTTCAACACAACTTGTTCATATTATCTATTTTCGGGTTTTTATTAATTTTTTTTTTTTGAAACCAAAAACTTTTTTTTATACATTTTTATTCCTTTATATATATCAAAAACTTAATCAACAAACCACCAAAAACGTTCGGAACTCCAGGCGTTTCCACACAAAAATCAGCCTCCAGC
>JADGJK010000386.1:0-16265 GCA_027600645.1 Nowakowskiella sp. JEL0407
AAGGTCTCGCCCTTGTCTCCCGCTACTCTACGGCCTCCAACGCCTATCTCTCTCCAAACCCTCCTGTGGTCACGCCCATGGGACGACGTTAGAGTTCACCTCGAACCCTAATATGTGTATTAAAATAAAAGAAATATTCGAGTTTATGAATAAGTAAAGTCCAGCCTCATAGTTTAGCCACGAGTTGATCCTTACTCTAAAAGAAGAAAAGAGCCTCTGAGGCTATTCCAAAGTACTGTCAGGCTGTAAATCAACTAATGTGCCACGTATTTGTGACGCCTGGTCATCCTGAGCAGATTATCAGGAAACTTTTAACAAGGAAAGGAAGAAAACAGATGCTATTATTGATGCAATAATATTATGAAAAGGCAACAAGGCTTTTTTTTAGTGTCTGAGTGTCAACAAAGCGAATAACCAGATGGCTATCACGTACTTGCTTCGCCACACGTAGGAAATGAAGCAAGCAAGCTCTGTAGCAGATTTAAGGAAATCTATCTTATCTCAATCTCCTACACTTTGTCCAACCAAAATGTAAGATACCAAATCTGGTTTATTAACATCATCAATACTTTGTAGGTTGACCACCTAGCCTTAAACTTTCTTCAAATAATTTTCTATACTATTTTCTAACTTCTCAAGTAATTCCCGGTCTAATTCCTCCTAAATAATAAAGATTTGATCAATAAGTTCATTTTTGTTCTTTGGAATTCTAAATTTTTTTTGTCTATCCTTAATTATTGCCCATAAATTTTCTATTGGGTTCATATCTGGCCTCTGAGGCAGCCAGTCAAGGGTTGGGATGCGGTTGGTTTTAAGAAAATCACAGATCAATTTAGTCTTGTGACATGACGCATTATTATGCATAAATGTCATATCTAGACCAAAATTGCTCCTAGCCATATAAATTTCCAGCAGTAGGTACTCCTTTAGCATCTTTAAATACAAGTGCTGGTTTTGTGATCCCACAAAGACTACAAGGGGACTGAGACCTTGAGAGCTAAAACACACCCAAAACATAACCAAAAATCTGCCTTTCTGGATCTGCTAATTTACAGGTAAATCTTCTTTTTTTGTGCTAGAATGACATTGCCAGAGCATTGTTTTGCTTTTTGGACATGATCTGACAGTTGTTTCATCAGACCAGATTGTTTGCTGGACCAAAACATCTAGGTCTTTAAGGTATTTTGTTGCAAATTCCACCCGCTTTGCCTTGTTCTTATCTGATACTAGCAGTTTTCTTAATATTAATAGACAGACTGTTACTAGTTGATTTTTATGGAGATAGTTGTGAATGTTGGTTTTGGAGGGAATTGCTGCTGAGTCAGGAACAGGTGCTGCTAACTTGCCTTTTATGTCTCTAATACTAATTCAAGGGTTTTCCGTATAGATTTTTTTAATTTGCATGCCAATATGCCCTCTCGTTTTTGATTTTGAGATTTTTGGTTTCCGCAGCAAACTGACTTTTTTCCAATGTCTCAACCACTTCATACACAATGCGTCTGCTTTCTTCTTCATAGTTTGTGCAATAACCTCCTAGCTAACATTTCTACTTCACAGTGTTTCTATTTGATGTATCTCTAGGTTTGTGTAGGTCATTTTGTGATGTAAATTACAATTTAATTTGACATCTTACATTTTGGTTAGACAAACTGTAGAATCCTGGAACCTAAATTAATGAATGAAATTATCTGTGACAGAAGGAAATATAATTACCATAATTCTTGAATTAAGAAAATAAAAAACGTGCTTTGATAGTTTGGTCTATCATCAATTTATTTTGTTGATCCCCAACAGCACATAAGTTCAGTACTGTCATTCATTTGAATTATTCCCACTTCTGCACTTTCTTACAAATCAGGTGTAAAACTTACCAGATATAAGAAGAATACGTCAAGCTATGGTGAGATTGATTTGACGGGTTCATTGTTGATGGTTGTCAGTTCATGGTTTTTGAGTGAAAATTGACAACTGAAGTAGGGAAACAAACTTCTAAATCAAACTTTGAAAATAGATTTGAGTTCTCAGTTCAAGTGAGCGGATGGAAATGAAGAGCGGAACAGAACATTCTGAGAGAGATAATTGGATTTAGTTTGGGCAAATTTTAAATTTAATTCTTTTTGTTGTTCATTTGTTGTGGTTGTTGATTCAGCCTCAACACAGCCCCATCAGCGAAAAGAATTCGCCAGCTAACTCCCAGTTTCTTTTTTTAATTTATTCATCAATGGACACTCGATTTCTTCTACTTTGCATTCTATTATCATATTCTGTCCACGCTCAGCTTCCTTCCGGTTTCACATTAACGGCCACTCCAACATCCACTCCTACTGCCCAACAACTCGGTCAAGCAGCAACTTACAGAGAAGCCGCCTTACTGGATCCTAGATTTTATGCTACGTATCTCTTAAAAGAAACGGAATGTCCTGGTACCGACCCTGGAGGTAACTACATTCAGAATTTTTGGGGATTTCAACCTAATTTTGCCTAATGTAGACTGTAAATACTTGTCCACGCCAAAGGGAGATCAAGATCAACTTGGATTTAACTGGACATGTCCTGCTGGGGTACGAATTAGCTTCTTAAACTTTCTTAATTTGTTTGAAATTCATGTTTTATTTTTAGTTTTACTGTCCAAGTCCTCCTAACCAGCAAGAACCCCAACGTTGCGGTCCAGGATTTTTCTGTCCGCTTAACTCTTCTCAACCAATCTACTGCCCCGCGAAATAGTAATTTTCACACTCCTTTCAAAAACTGCAGTAAACTAATTCTCTTTCCCCCAGCTATTGCCCAACCCCAAGCGAAATTTATCGATGTTCTCGAAACTATTACTGTCCCGCCGGTTCAGACAAACAAATCGCTTGCAACTTCCTCGCCGTCTGCGGCGAAAAAACCGAATACGCTCCGAAATTTGGAATCTTTGTGCTGTTCCTTCTATTCTGTATCGTGGTGTTGATCGGATTTAAATTAAAAGAGAATCATGATCGCGAAACGCAGGCGGGGCATCGACAGCGATTGGAAAAGTTGGATGATGAAGTTGAAGAGGCGTTTTTGGATCCGTTGACGAAAAAGTTTAATATTTCGTTTGAAGGGTTGGGGTTGAAGTTGCCGAATGGGATGGAGATTATGAAGGGTGTTTCGGGTAGTTTTAAGAGCGGAAGGATTGCCGCTATTATGGGTCCTTCAGGTGCTGGGAAAACTACATTGGTTACAGTTTTGATGGGGAAACAAAAACGTACAAAGGGTAAAGTGTGGGTAAATAACAATGAAGAGGAGTTATTTAAATACAAGAAACTGATCGGATACGTTCCGCAAGGTTGGCGAATTTTTTATATTATTTGTTTATTCATTATTAATGATAACATTGTTTTTCAGAGGACGTGATGTTGCGAGAACTCACAGTCTACAACATCCTTTTCCATTCGGCCAAAATGCGACTTCCAGCAGATTTCACGACCGATAAGATTCAAAAGAAGGTTGCTTCCGTCATTAAGTTTCTTGGATTGTCAGGAGTTGTTGATTCAGTTATTGGTGACGAGGTATTTTGTGAATATTTTTCTATTTTTCATATTGTTAATCACGATTTTCAAGACTGTACGAGGAATCTCAGGTGGACAAAGAAAGAGGTATGTTTATTATCGAATTTCTTCTTTGATTTTTGGTGAAATTTGCTTATTATCGATTTTACTCAGAGTTAACATCGGGATGGAACTTGTCGCTGAACCAAGTGTATTGTTTTTAGATGAACCAACGAGTGGTGTGTATTTTATTTCTACTTTAAATTTTCATACATGGTAGTAATTTGTTTTTTGCTCAGGATTGGACTCATCGACAGCTTTCGAAGTTTGTAAGATGTTGAAGACTGCCGCACAGATGCAAGGTCTCACTGTTGCTGCTGTAATTCACTCTCCGTCGCCCTCAACTTTCAGGTGAGATACCTTTGTGTAAATTTTGTTCAACATATCTAATTTTATTTCGTTACCAGACAATTTGGTTTGTGCAAATAGCAACTTATTAAATTCTTTTTAAATTAAATGTTTTTGTAAACAGATGATCTGGTACTGCTTGGTAAAGGAGGTCAATTGGTATACTTTGGACCACGAGAAGCTGCAACCGCGTATTTTGCAAAGATTGGTTAGTAAGAAGATTCCAGTAAGAGATAGGATATACTGAAACGAGAGTAAATAGGTTTCCCACTTCCACAAGATGAGGCCCCAGCAGATTATTTCATGAATGTAGTATCAGGAAAAATCGCGAGAGAGGGCGATGAATTTTTCGAACCGTCAGATTTATTTGAATGTAAGAATTTCTTTGATCAGCAATCTTTTATTATTATCATTAATCGCTGTTCGCATTCAGTCTGGAAAGAATTCGAAAAAGTTGGACACCGATTAGAAAGCTTCAATGTTCCCAAAATAGCCCGAGTCCGCGACGTATCCTTAGATTTACAACAGGAAGAAGAAGAACCATTTTTAAACCGAAATGGAACCTTCACAGGAACATTTACCGGCGAAGATGAAAAGCTGATGGCTCAACCTTCAAGCAGCAGTAAACCGGAACCAAAAATTAATTTCACGAGAACAAAGAAATCAATGACAGCAGCAACCAAACCAAAAGGCACATTCTTCAAAAGTTTAGGACATGCATTTTTAGACATGTTTGCGACGATCTGGTGGTACATCACTGATTTATTCCGCGAATGGTGGGAAACGATCAAAGCGATATTCTACTTCCTGACGTGCCAAAAAGACCCGATTCGAGAAAACGTTGGCGCGGAGATGCAATTATGGCTTTGTTTTAAACGTGCGGCGATACAGTTTTATCGAACGCCGGGAGCGATTGTGTTTGAGATGTTGTTGCATTTGGGGTGCGGGACGTTTATTTCTGTTGCGGTGCAAAAGATGACGAGTTTGGGGTCTTTGCCGTTGGATGTGTGTATTACAACGCCGTATGTTATGCGGTGGAGGTGTTGGAACCCGGAAGATACGTTGCGACAAGCGGGGATGTTTGTTGCGTTGGGAACGATGTTTGCGGGGATTAATGTTGGATCGGGAACGTTTGGGAAAGAGAAGGTTGTGTATTGGCGAGAACGAGCGACGGGGTTAAAGACGTTACCGTATTTCCTGGGGAAAGCGGTGGTGGATTTACCGCGGATTCTGTTTGCGGCAATTATGTACTCTACTGCGTTGACGTTGTTTTTCCCGTATCGACAATACTTTAGTGATCTTTACGTTTCTGTATTGTTGTTGTATTTCTCTGCGTTTGCGATTGGTGTGTTCAATTGCGTTTTCTTTAATTTGCTTTGACTTATTTTTATTTTTATTTTCGAACAGGATACTCGATTTCGATTTTCTTCAACAACGCAACAGTCCCGCTGGTTGGTACTGCCATGTCACTACTCTGGGCACTTGTACTCTCAGGTGTGATCCCAGAACTGCAAACCATCACAGATCCCTCGGTCCTCTGGCTCTGGCAAATTTCATCGCCGCGATACTTCATTGAAGCGTTCTGGTTGAACGAGATGGCACGACGACCATGGGATGATTTCCAAAAGATTGAAGATGGAAAAGAAGCGCGGTATGCGTATATCAAGGGGAACTTCCATAAGGATTTGTTGTTTATGGTGTATATCGCGTTGGGGTGGAATTTCTTGGCGTTTTTAGCGTTGAAGTTGGTTAATCGTCGAAGACAAGTGTAATGGTCACCGTTGTGCATCGAATTTTCTTGTGATTCATTTTTCATGATTACTGTACCCTTTCAATACAATTTGGTTTGTTGCAATGAAATGTGTCAGTTAAGGAAGACAAGATTAAAGAAAATGTTCCAAAAGCTCAATCTTATTTCTCGATTGCAGGTAATAATGAGAATCATCATTTGGTACAATTAAATGAATATTATTTTTTTTTAAAATTCATATAGGTTCCAAATTCCCAACATAACCAAGAAAAAGTAAAATCATGACAAAAGAAATGAAAAGAAACAACATTCAAACCAAAAATCAAAAAGCATTCAAAAAATCATCTTAGAAACCGGTTGTCTTCAGTTTTTTTTTTCTCCATCAATTATCGATTTACTTTCTCAAAGCTGCGTAAATTTCATCGTTGAATACCATTTCGAACAATTCTTGTTTTCCACTGCTTGGGACAGTCGAGACGGCTTGTTTGGCAGCGTCGAGGTTTTTAACAAATTCTTCCAAAAGAGCGAGTTTGGCTTTTCCGGATTCGACGGTTTGAGCTTCTGGGGTGGATTTCCAAGTGCTGTATCGAGAATCGACCATCGATTGGAGTTTGTTGGTGCTGATGATGTGAGCGGCTTGGATCAATCCACGAGCGAAACAGTCCATGGATCCGATGTGGGCAATGAAGATGTCTTCGAGTTCAGTAGATTCACGACGGACTTTGCAGTCAAAGTTCAAACCACCAGTGGTGAAACCTCCCATCTTGATAACAGCCATCATGACAAGGGTAGCTTTTCTGTCATCCATCAAGAACTGGTCAGTGTCCCATCCCAATTGGTCATCTCCGGTGTTACAGTCGATAGAACCGAGCATGTCGTAGGCGCAAGAGAAGACAATGTCGTGTTCGTAAGAGTGACCAGCCAAAGTGGTATGGTTTGGTTCAATGTTCATCTTGAAGTCGTTTTCAAGACCGTAGGTTCTCAAGAAGGCCATGACGGTTTGAGCATCGTAGTCGTACTGGTGTTTCGTTGGTTCTTTTGGTTTTGGTTCAATGTAGAACGCAAGGTCTGGGCGTCCGAGTTCGGTTTTGTGTGCAACGGCCATCTTGAACATAGCGGCCAAGTGGTCTAATTCCTTTCGGACATCGGTGTTGAGGAGAGACATGTAACCTTCACGTCCTCCCCAGAAAACGTATCCTTCACCTCCGAGTTTGACGGTGAGTTCGATAGCTTTCTTGACTTGAGCGCAAGCGTATGCAAAGACACGGAAGTCTGGGTTGGTGGCTCCACCGTTGGCGTATCGTGGGTGAGAGAAGAGGTTAGCAGTTCCCCACAACAATTTAACACCAGTTTGGTCTTGTTTTTTCTTCATGTAGTCAGTCACGGCATCAAGCAGACTAGAAAACGGAAATACATATAGTGAGCATTGATGTTGCATCAAATATGATGAAAAAACAACACATACTCGTTGGTTTCTTCGATGGTAGAGAGCTCTGGAGCAATGTCACGGTCGTGGAAACTAGTGGAACATTTTAAGAAAATTTAACTTTTTGGAAGCAATGAATAGTGTTCGGACATACGCGTAGTAGTCTACACCAAGTTTGACGAAAAGTTCAAACGCAGCGTCAACACGGCGAATGCATCCTTCGAGAATTTGCTGTGAAATTAAAGTTAGCTCACGGAATTTAAATATTTCACTTAAAGTGGTACCTTGCGGGATTGTTTCGATAGGTCTCCATCAACAACAACCCATCCTCTGGCGTTTGGCAAGGTTGGGGCTCCGAATGGATCAGCTCCAGATCCTAGATGAAAGAAATTCAGCAATTTTCACAAAAACTTACAAAATCTCTAAATTTTTACCTCGGAAGGTGTGCCAGTATACAACACTGAATCGTAACCAGTCTCTCATCTAGTTTAACTCATCAGTACAGAGATTTACCGGTGGGAGACACATAAAAATACCTTTTTTCCCAAGATTACTTCGTCCTTGTTGTAGAACTTGTAAGCAAAAGGGCTGGAAGCGTCCTTAGCGAAGGAAACGGCATCCTTGACGCATGGGTAGTAAGTAATGTTTGCCGCGGAAGCTTCAGCTTCGACTTCTGAGAGGAGAGCTCTGAATGCCATCGTTTGTGGATTGTTTGTTTTGTGACACGCTTTTTTTTTCTGTGTCGCGATGCAGATTTTCTATCTTTTTGTGGATCAGCTGACGCTCGGGTGGGTCGCACATTCCACAATTAGTTTCAAATCGGAGTCGTGCGTTCGTGAAATACGCCGGTGATTTATGCCTGGTTGCGTTTTAAATGATGTTTCCATCTTGTATTTGTGAGGCCCAATGTGTAATCATGGAGAAAACAACATTAAAGTCCCGACTCTTGTCCAATGGCGTGGGAGTGCATGACTCGTACAACAAATTTTTGAATCTCATTCACGAATTTTGCCGGTCTTCCTATCAATCACACGTTTTTCGGAATAATAATCTGCCATGGCAAATTCTTTGATTTTAATCAAGTATATTGACTGAAACCCAAACAAATTTCCAAAAAAACAACACACGATGCCTTAACGCCGCACCCTGAACAAATACAAAATTTGTAAGTAAACTGCTTACAGAACCTGTATGATTCATCATAAAATACGTACCAGGTGTTCTTCTTTCTGGCCTTTGGTTGTCCTGGTTTCTTTCTCTCCACTTGTCTTCTGTCGATCTTTGTCACTATCCAAAATAATTAACCAAATTTCACAAAAATGCGCTGAACGTGACTTACTCGCTTGTAGGGCAGTCAAACCTTTGGGATCAAGAATTTTCTGATGTCCCATTAACGCTCTCGCAATTGCAACCGTAACAGCACCTGCTTGACCTGAAAATCAAAGTCATTTCTCCCAAAAACTAAAAAAAAATTCAGCAGCATCACTCACCAGCAACGCCACCACCACCCACTAGCGCCCAAACGTTAAACTTCCCCAGTGTCTGCGAAACTTCAAATGGCTGCACAATTTGCTCTCGTAAGTATTCCAAAGGGAAATATAATGCCATATGTTTCCCATTCACGTAAATCTGTCCATCCCCTTCAATCAACCAAACTTGTGCTTTCGCTGTTTTTCGTGACGCAATTGCAAACATTCGACCGTGCTCATCGGGTTTCAGTGATATGGCAGAATACTTATCGTTATTAGCTCCAGGGGTAATAAATTGCTCCAGAAACTGGGGAATTGAATCGTGCCGATCTTTAATGAGTGAGCATTTAGCAATCAAGAGTACGTTCAAAATTATCGAATACCTTTCATCTCTTGCAGAATATTCAACATTCGAGTTAATTTAGTGTATTTCCCCACCGTAAATCCAATATTCAACCGCGACGACATTTCCTTCTCCGTTAACCAATTCTTTGACCGTTTCGCAACCGAATTTAAATTGTATGTCTTCTGGTCTGGCATTTCTCCAAACTGTTTAATGAGCATACTGGCTTTCTTTAAAGCTTTGAAAAACTCTGGATCCCCGGTGAAATATGCCGGATCCAACTCGGTTTCAGTGTTTAATGTTCCCAGCAAGGAATCGTATGGTTTTACGGGCCGAGATTCATCGAATTGACGTAGTTGAGATAGCGGGCGAGAAAAGTGGTTTATAGAAGGTAATAGTGAAGGAAGGCGAACAAGCGGATTCCTCCTCAGCAGCATTATTTTTCTTTTTTGACGAGGATGTTGTTTGTGTTGTTGGTTGTTTTTCGAATTTTGAATGGATTTTTAGTCCAGACTTATTTCGATCCCGATGAATATTGGCAGTCGACTGAAATTGCTTATCGGTATATTAACCATCCATGGGGATACGCGACGTGGGAATGGACGCACATGATTAGAAGTTTTGCGCATCCGGCATTATTCGCTTTTGTTTACAGCATACTTTCCTATATCGGCTTATCGAATTCCGATGTTATGGTATGACCCGATACATTGAATTATATTCGTTGCTACTTCGTAACTCTGAAATAAAGTGCAGATTCATTCACCCAGAATTCTACAATCAATTTTCGCTGCTGTCGGCGATTACTTTACGTACAAGTTAGCTTATCGCTTCTACGGTACTAATATTGCGAATTGGACAGTAAGTTTCACATTTTTCGTTGTACTCCGTATTTAAAATTTAGTCTGGCGAAGCTTTTTGCAAGCTTGTTATCGTGGTTCAACTTTTTTTGCAGTGTGAGGACGTATTCTAATTCAATCGAGTCGGTAATGACGATTGCTGCAATGTATTATTGGCCTTGGAAGAATTTTACGTTTAATAGGCGGTAACTCGCATGCAGTTGTCGTTCTGTTCATCATCTGATTCATTTTTAGACATTTCCAGATATCATTGATGATTGCTTCGGCTGCTTGTATATTTCGGCCCACGAGCGCGGTAGTTTGGATTTATCTTGGAATGAAACTGCTGATCGAAAGAAAAGGCTCGAGATTAATTCTTCTCTTTCAATCTATCACAACAATGTATGTAAATTAGCATCTTATGTGATGAATCGTTTATTTAATCCTTTGTATAGATGTACGTTGTTGGCCTTGGTGGCACTTATCGACAAATCTTACTACAAAAGATGGACCTTTGTACCCTACAACTTCCTTCACTTCAATTTAATATCCGGCATCTCAACATACTACGGAAGTAACCCCTGGCACTGGTACATAACACAAGGACTACCTGTTGTCTCGTTGACATATTTGCCAATATTCTTCTGGACCATATACGCAAACTACAACTCACCATCCAAATCCATACGAATGGATTTACAGCTCTTTTACTTATTTTGCTGGATTATCGGTATTTACAGCCTACTTTCACATAAGGAGTTTCGATTTATATTACTCTGCGTGCCGATAATCTGTATTTACGTTGGGTTCGGGTTGGAAACCTTGTATGGAAATATCGGGCAATATTTTCCTGTAGCGAAAAAAGAAAAGTCTGAAAGTGTGAGGAAGAATATACCGATTGGGTTGGGATTTTTAATTGCTACGAACGTGATCGCCGCGTTGTATTTGTCATTGTTTCATCAACGAGGTGTTGTAGATGTCGTCTGGTGGTTACGAAGGAACGTGCGACAAGAAGATAGTATTCTTTTTATGATGCCTTGTCATTCAACGCCGTATTTTAGTGTATTGCAGAGGAATGTTAGTATGAAGTTTATAACTTGTGAACCTCCAATTGGGTATGATGTGCTTTTTTTATTTATTTTATTTTTAATGGACAAATCGATGGTTTTACGCAGAGTAGATAATCGAGAGTTGTATTTCGATGAAACGAATATATTACATAGAGATCCGAAGGGGTTTCTTGACCGCTATTTCACCGACTTTGATTGCAGCAGTGATTTCACGATTGGAGAAAGACGAGACGTTGTTGGACAGAATTATTATATCAATGCGTACTGTTGGCCTTCGCGTATCGTGCTATTCGAATCTTTATATCCATTTGTTTCGGATAGGTTGTCGGAAAAAGGATATTTAGAGGTACGTAATATCGTTTAAAAATAGTTGTTTATTTTTATACATCTTTTTGGAAGTGTGCGAGATTCTTCAATACTCATTGGACTGGAGATGAGCATAGAAAAGGAGATGTATTGGTGTTTTGTAAAAAATAAATCTGCTTTTTTTTTAAAATCTTCTGATGTTGGATACAAATCAAACAATAATTGAAGTATTGGAGGATTTTGAGCGATAGATCGAGAGGATTTGAAATGATCGGGAAGTTTGTATATAAACTGTCACGGTTTTGATTTTGCTCCAAAGTTTTTCACATGGCAGCCGCTTTTCAAAAAAAATGTAAAACAAAACTAGAAAATAGAAATTGGAAACCGAAACCAATTAAAAAAAACGGGCTTGAAAACATTGGTGAAAATGCACATTATTTGGCAAACAGAGCCTTAGGTTCTTGTGTAACTTGTTTTTATTTTTTCCATTCGACCTTTTTGTCGAGCAATGTTCAACTCATTGAACGGATACTACCGCGTAATTCTCCTCATATTAATTGGTGCTAATGTTTCTATTGCGCAAACAGTTGTCGGTAAGTATCGCGTGAGTGAAAATTCCGAAAGATTCACCCAATTACAGTAACACAGGTTGGACCTTCCCTTCGTCTATTCCTCGAGCTGGTTCGTATGCGTCGCTTTCAGTTACAACATCACCGACATTGACTGATTTCGTCAACGCTACTTGGGAGATTATCGACAGCACTGGAAAATCAATGGACATCGCATGTACTTTCTCTCCTTTTTACCCAAATTTTAAAATCATTAAGAAGTTAATCCATTCTCTAATTAGCGTATGGACAAACTAGATACTACATAACTTGGGAAATCCCCAAAAACTTTCCCGCAGGAAGCAACTATGCTGTTAGAATCACTTCACCCTCTGGTGTTTTCACGTCTCCCTACAACCTGACGGTTACATCAGCGGATTTTACACCATGTACAGCTCCTCCGTTTTACCCTACGACAATCAACAACGTTACAGCATTGAAAATCACTGAACCAGGATTGATGGAGGTTAAGAGTTTGTACTCGACGATTTCCACCTCGATCTACTGTGATTGGGGTTACACTTATGGGGTAATTTGCATGCAGATTGCAGTGGATATATATTGACGTTAAAATTTTTTCTGTAAGCCATGGAGATCAGGATCTGGTATTAATAGTCCCGTTTCGTTGGAGATACTCCAGGTCAAAGAATTTGTTTATCCTGGTTCAAGTGCTCAGATTAATGCTGGTATTTACTCGTATATCTGCGTTATTGACCTTTAATACTCATTTATTAATATCTGCAGTTTTGGGCACGGGTACCAGTAGCGTTACTGGATTGGCAAGCATTCAACTGACAACAAACGCGCAAGGTCCGGCAGTGTGTCGAGTTAACTTTACTAGACCTGGTGATACCACCAAGTATTCGTTTGTGAGCGAGGTTTTCTTTATTGTATCGTACGATTCTACGGACAAATGTCCGTTAAAGCCAATCTCTGGAAACTCTGGTTCGTCAGGATCAAGTGGATCATCGGGTTCGTCAGGATCATCAGGATCATCAGGTTCATCAGGCTCTTCTGGATACAGTCCGAGTCCCTCAGCTGCAGCCTCTTCTGGAAACATTAACGGCAACAATAATTCTGGATCATCTAATACGACCGGTATCGTTATTGGAGTTGTCGTTGCAATCGCAGTTCTTGGCGGTGGTGGTTTGTTTGTTTACTTCTACTGGATTAGACATAGAGCAACAGGTAAATTTTTTCAACAGTAACCTTGTCCGTTTTGTCGTACTTAAATGTTTATTGATAGCCGCTAAAGCCATTGGCCCTCAAAATCCAGCAATGTATCAGCAACCACCGCAACCATTCTACCCAACAAATCAAGCTCCTCCACCAGGTCAATTCTATAATCAACCACCGATGATGCAAGTGAACCCAATGTATATGCAAGGAATCCCACCAAACAATGCTATTCCACCATCTGGAGTCACATTAACAACGTTCAACAGCGGAACAAGCAGCGCGCCTACTGCTAACGACTACAATCAGTACATGCCTCACCCGGATCAGAATAAAAATCTCCCTGCAGCGCCTGTTTAGGCTTTGATTATGGTGAATTTTGTGGTTATGAATTTGCATTTATTGAAAAATATCATTTTTATGTCTATGAAAAAAAAATACACATCAAGTTTAAATAAAAAACGAAGATATACACAACGGTCTGGATTTTCCATGCCCCTATGATCAATAAAAATAATAGCAAGTCTTAATCTTGCCTTGAATGATCTCATATATTTTACAAGAAAAAAAAGTCCTTTTTCACGTCTGTGACGCAGTGATCTTGAAACGCAAAGAGTGTCTTGGGTAACGCCCTTTTTTTTGGAGAGGTTCATACGATTCCATGAATACTGCTTTGTGGGTTTCCTCATATTAATTAGCGCTCATGTTTCCAATGCACAAACTGTTGTTGGTAAGCATCTCCTTTCAAGTCGCGGCGAGAATTCTGAATTTGATAATTGATTACAATTTTGTGTAAAGGTTGGACCTTCCCTACTTCTATCCCACGAGCTGGCTCATATGCCACGCTTTCAGTTGCAACATCGCCAGCTCGCACTGATTTCGTTAATGCTACTGGGGAGATTATAGATAATACTGAAAAAAGATGGATGTAGCATGCAACAATATGACAATACACAGAGGAATCCACAATCATACTAAATCATGATCACTCTCTAATTCTCCCTTTAGCATATGCCGATACCAAAAATTCAGTAGATTGGTACATTCCGAGAAACTTTCCATCTGGAAGCAACTACGCGTTTCGAATCACTTCATCCTCTGGTGTTTTCACGTCTCCCTACAATTTAACAGTCTCATCAGCAGATTTTGGACCTTGCCCTAATCCTCCGTTGTATCCTACAACACTAGGCAATGTCTCTGCTGCAAAAGTTTACGGACCAGGATTGATGGAGATTAAAACGACCTTTTGGCGGACGACTGCCATTATCTATTGCAGTTGGAGTTATATTTATGCGGTGAGTCTCATTTTACTCATAATTAAAATGTCAAATGTAAATCTTTTTTTTTTGTTTCAAAAGCCATGGATCGCTCGTGCTCCACTGGATAATCGTGCTTCGTTGGAAGTTCTCTACGTTAAAGAATACGTCTATCCCGGTTCCAGTGCTCAAATTGGAGCTCGTATGTTCTGTTTTTTATTTATCTGTCTGATTTAATACTCACTTATCTCAAACATTAGTTTTGGGAATGAGTCTTAATAATATTAAGACATTAGCTAGTGTGACAAATATCGATGGAGGTCTAGCAGTTTGTCGAGTAAACTTTAGTATACCAGGTGATACGACTAAATATTCTTACGTCAGTGATGTTTTCTTTCTTGTTCCTGATGACTCGAAGGATAAGTGTCCACTGAAGCCTATCGATAAATCGGCATCATCAGGATCGTCTGGCTCTTCTAGGGAGCTAGTTCCAGCCAAACATCATCAAGTAAGATTTCTGGGAACGCTGTGTGTGGATCACCTTCAACTGCAATTATCATTGACTTTCTTGGCGGCAGTCTGTTGGTTTAGTTCTACAAGTTGAGACGTGATTAACAAGTACTGACAAATAGCAAATCCATTGAGCCTCAAAATACAACAATGTATCAGAACCACATCAGCAATTCTACTTATCCACGACGTATTGACAAATTCAATTCCGCCCTCGAACGATCAAAAAAAAATTTAACGCTGATCAGAGAAACTATCGTATGTTGGAAGAAAGAAACAAAATAAAATAGATCACTGCATTAAATTGAATATTACTGTAAAGGGTACATGTACAGTTTGATGAAGAACATTTGTCAATGGCGCAGTAAAGACAATATCCACAAAAGTTGAAGTGATATCATTTATTTACAAAAATCGAACATATAATGGCCTACTGAACTGATTTGGATGCGATCCTTTTCCATGACTATCGCCACGGTGGGGGTGCATGCATTGCATGAATCATCCACCAGATTTTCCTGACAGATATAAATTGGTGCTGCAATACACCAAACGATTATTTTCTGAGATTTGAAAAGATTTTGCTTTAAAAAAAGCTGCTTTACAATAAAGTAAGGTCTTACAATGAGTTTCCCAAGCAATTTGTTTGTTGCCAGCTCAGGTGAGGTGAGATCGTACTGTCAGGTTTCGTCACACACCAATTCAAAAAAAGAAAGGACGCAATGAAGTTTACACTCATTCCTTTAATCGCTCTCCTCATCAGTTCAGTCTCGGCAATCCGTTACATGCCACTCGGTGACTCCATCACCACATTATGTTGGCGTGCACTGCTCTACCGTAAACTGCAAGCAGCCGGTTTCAACATGAACCAAATCGACTTTGTGGGTTCCCAAACTGGAACTTTATCCGGAACTCCATGTAGTGGTTCAGCATTCGATACAAACCACGAGGGACACTCTGGTTTTCAAGCAGTCAACATCGCCAGCCAGAATTTGCTGCCGGGATGGTTGAGTGCGGCGAAACCAGACATCATTACGATGCATTTGGGAACCAATGATCAGTGGAATAACAGACAGACGAATGAGATTATTAATGCGTTTACCACCATGGTTAAACAGATGCGTGCGAGCAACCCAAACATGTATATTATTGTTGCTCAAGTAAGTGGATTGATCGTTTATTGAATGTTAGTGCATTATTTTTAACTTTTCATTTATGCATCAGATTATTCCTGAACGTTACTATGACACTGGTGTTGCGGCATTAAACGCACGAATCCCATCTTGGGCTGCAGGACTTAGTACCGCTCAATCTCCCATTGTTGTTGTTGACCAAAACACTGGTTTCTCATCGTCCACCGATTTTTTGTCCGATGGTGTTCATCCCAACGACAATGGAAACGAGGTAACTTCAAAGTTCACACTGGCGCGTCTGTTTTTCAAACCGCTTATTGATTTTTAGAAAATTGCGAGCAAATGGTTGCCGGCTTTGGTTACTGGATTAGCTAAACTTGGAGTTTATCCTCAAGGTAAATCACCGTCACCATCGCCAGTTACCTCGCCGAAAACCAGTCCGGCATCATCTCCAAAAAC